>JAFVLL020038768.1:0-118373 GCA_021397915.2 Tor tambroides
AAAATATATATACACATGGCAAAAAGTCAGTTACGAGATGAAAAGTCCTCATTTTGACAAAATGCGATACTAAGTCATAATTATGACACAAAAAGTCATAAACATGAAGTTGAAATGTCTGAATTATGACTTTTTATCTTATAGTTTCAACTATTTTCTGTCATAATTATGATTCTATGTCATAATTTTGATTTACCAGAGCATGACTTGTTTTTTTTTTTCTTATGTGGTGGAAATGGGCTTCCTCATAATCTCATCACTCTCACCAATTCCCAACTAAAGACTAATGCAAAACAACAGCACTTGGCCTACAGGGGGCAATGTTGCTCTTCAACCGAGAGAACTAGGTGAATGGGTTAGCAAAAACAAGAGGGAAAGAAAAAGAGAGACTTCATATTGACTGTCTATTACAAATGACTGGAGAGGAAATGATATGCGTTCAGACCTCCCTGCAGTCTTCACTCAATACACACACACACACACACACACACACACACATCGTATACACAGCATGAAGGCTCATGACAATAGCTTTTATTATACACCATCCACCGAACTCACACACAGGGCACAGAATTATTACCTTCCACGATGAGAGAGAGACAGATAGATCATGGAGTGTGAGGGAAGACACAAAATAGGTTCAAAGCTACACACACTTGTTAAATCAAGACAATGACAGTTTTGGGCTCTAAATGGTGGTCCTCATACTACGGGGGAGTTAAATGAAAAACAATCACAAAAATGGGTTTAAAGTAGCGAGTTGATAATGGTAGAAGTGACCCGTTGATACTCAAAAAAGGACTGAAAAGAGAGAGAAAGAGGGAGCAAGATCCAAAGACCTAAAAATGTGAGGAGATGACACGGAACTGATGGTGTGGTAATAAAACTGTCAGTGCTGTCACACCTGTGCTCCATAAGGCAGCTGCAGCACACTGGTGTTGCACAGAGAAAGAGCAGGAGACGGTGAGAGTGATTCTCCTGTCATTCTTTCTGCTCTCCTCTTGTCTGCTACCTCTTTTTGTGTCAGCACTAATGTGCTGCTTTTATAAGAGCTCAGAGCAGAGAGCCCTGCTGTCTCATGGAGAACATCATGTTCACATGCTGCACAAATTAGCCACTGCTTCGCACCCAGACACGTGACTATCTGTGTAGCCACTTAAATTGGTAATTGACTTTTTTGGAGTTTCTACTGTGTATTTAGGACCTTGGGTGAATATGCTTTTTAGCCCAACAAGACCACTGTCTTACTGTCCAAATAGTTCTTAGAGCTACACTACCATTTAAAAGTTTAGGGTCAGTAATTTTTTTTTTTTTAAAGAATTTTTTTTTTCCAACTGCTTATATTTTCACAACTTTGCCTCTTTTTTCCCAAAACGCACAAATCCAAGAATTGAAACAAAATGCAAAATATCTCTTGCAAAATGAAGCACTGCTTTCAAAATATAACAAACACATCTCAAAAGCAAACATTTGTCTTACATTGTAAACACAATGTAACACAATGTTATTCAAAACCTAAAGCTCTCAGAGTTCCTATGTACATTTCTGTACAGGATTAAAAGTAATTAGAGAGATGTTGAAAATTCAAGGTAAACTCAAAAGCAAGATTGAAACCAAACTTTTTTTACTGTAAGCATTTGTGGTTGTGAATGCAGTATTACACAGTATGAAAGAAAAGAAATACAGCAACCATGTGTAGTTGCATAGATGTGTATTTATAGGCCTATTCTAAAGCCATGATTGGTTGGAGTTAAAGGTGGAGTATGTAATTTTTTAAAACGCTTTAGAAAACCGAGTCGGGGCCGAGTACCAAAACAAACTTGTAGCCAATCAGCAGTAAGGGGCGTGTCTACTCATGATATGAAAGAGAGAGCGTTCAGTGAACAAAAACAAAAAAACAAAAGTGGAAAATGTATGTGGAACGATAAGGCAAGAAGTAGGACCCGTGTAAATATCGGATCAGCTTTCCAGCGCTGGAGAGAACTCAAGGAGTGGAAGGCCTGCGATTGGACGCCGAGGTTGCTTTGTTTCTTCTCGAAAGGTGACTAACACCGTGTCTACACCGGACGAGGCGGACGATTGCCTGGGTTGCGTAGATTACGTATATGTTACGTAACTTTTGAACGGGAGTACATTCTTAGATAAACAACATTTTTTGCCATCCAGTCAGAACACTAACCTGGCTTTAACCCTAATGGGGTATTTATGGTTATTTTGTTCCAGGAACAATGTTTTGGAGGCTCTTCAGCTGGCCGACCAGCTAAATACCAGATTGCCAGGCAGGGAGACCAGCTTAAACCATCTAAGACTGGGGAAGGGAAGGTACATAACTTCTGAGTGAACTATTCCTTTAAGTGTCTTTCTCAATGGCTATTGAAAGAAAATGCAGAACAAGAGGAATATGATACAACTCAAGATCAAAGGTCACCCTTAACAGAGACAAATGAGGTGGAAACCCCACTGATAATAACGAAAAGCATCCAACACAGATAAACGACTGTAAATAACTCCGCTTACGTGAGCTGCATGAGTACAACGAGGCACAAATGGGACGAGCGTTACGTCTGATCAGCCGGACGACACAATTACAGACGATTTACTTGCTAAGATGGGAGGTGTGCTCCTAAGTGCTTCTGGGTAATGACTTTCAGTGTGACTGACATCAGCGGCGACTTGAGATGACACGGGCTTTGCGTGCCGTCACTGGGGTAACCTTCACGCAGGTTCACCAGTTGCCATGAAGATGACAGTTCATTAACCCATAAAACCTGAGGACATAACAAAGCAAACAGTGATCTGATAGATTCTGCTGGACAGGAAGGAACAGAGCAAAGACATCACGGATGGGGGTGGATGTATTTACACACTGATCTGTGTTTGATATCTATTGACAACTATTATA
Source organism: Tor tambroides (assembly GCA_021397915.2). Classification (NCBI taxonomy): domain Eukaryota; kingdom Metazoa; phylum Chordata; class Actinopteri; order Cypriniformes; family Cyprinidae; genus Tor; species Tor tambroides. The sequence continues at coordinate 2,906 of JAFVLL020038768.1, forward strand.
GCCAACATCATTTTTAGGTTTTAGGTTAACTTTGATGTCATGGACCACCAAATATGATAATCTACTTATGTAGGACACATTTCCTTAAATATAAAGGCAGCTGAATATTTTAATGTATAAATAACCATTAATACTGTGAAAAATACAAATAGTATAAATAGGTGTAAAATAACTGGAAATCATTATATAATATGATTCTTATTATTAATTTGGTATTATATTATATAATAGAAACATCATTTTTATGTGAGAGAAACTTATTAATATAACTTATTATTAAAATTAATAATTTAGCTTATTAATAAAATAAAAACGTAATATATGATAAGAATAAGTTTAACTTAATTATAAGTTTAACTTATTCAATAATAATAATAATAAAATAATAATAATTATTATGCATATAATACATCATTATTATGTACATAATATATAATAATTCTATAATAATTATTTATATAAATGAAAATATTAATAATAATAATTTTATAATTATTATTATTATTATTATGCATATAATATAAAATTATCACATATAATATATAATATTTATTGATATAAATAAAAAATTTCTTACAACATTATTATTATTATGCATTTAATACTCATACTTCATAGAGTTATATTTTTTAGATTTAGTAATCAGATAAAATATAATAATAATAATAATAATAATAATAATAGTAACAACAACAACAATAAATGTATTTTTCTTCTCCTAATTATCATTATCATCATCATCATTATTATTATTAACATTAAAATTTACAGAAAGAAGCTGCTGACAGAAAGAAACCTTCCTGAAGAGAGAGGAGGTGTACAACATAGAAAATAAAATAATTTTTTGGACAAAAATCTGCCTTTTCATTTTCAAGGTTGTGACAGGAAACAACCACTTTTTAGAATGTTCCTTTTTTATATGTCCCCTTGTGATAAATCTTTTCCCTCTCCCTCTTCATTTTTACCAATCCATAAACTTGACAATTGGTGGTTTCAGATTCTGTACGAATGCTCATTGTATAAAGAGAGCGCTCCAGTTATGTTAAAAATGTGGGAGAGCCACAGGCGTGTTCTTTTAAAAAAGATGCTTTTCTATCTGGACTACGTTCATTCAACTCAACATGCATGTGATGCACACAGTTAGTGTGCTGTATGCTGCCTTAGAAATGGAAAATGTCATAGTTTGCATATCAGAAACTAATCAGACTGAAGTACACAACACACACAAAAGCTCTGCACTCATTCAACTGAGACTGCGCTCTCATCAGTGCCTCTCTCTCTCTCTCTTTTCCTCCCTCACTCATGACTAAATACAGTAGTGCATGCAGTGCCTCTCCTGTAGGATTTGACAGTGCAGATGACACTGTGCCTGTAGCTGTGCTTATGTTATTTTCCCCCGAAAGGGCGCATTAAAACGTGACACCCTCGACTGGCTGTGTGTTTGAAGTCTAAATGTGCGCTGAACGCTGTCATGCGTTAACCCCCGCACAGACGCTGTACGGTCTCAAATAAAGAGCATTCTTATTCTCTGGGAGACACCTAGAAAAAAATACCATGAATTATGGATCTGAAAAAATCCTACCTGTGTCTGAGTGAAAAGCGTGATGTTTATTGAAAGTGAATGGTTTTCCCTCCCCACTTCTCCCTGTCTCTCTCTCTCACACACTCACTCACACTGCCACAGTCTCAGATCAGAGTTAGCCAGGAGAGTTGTCCCTCGGTCCCTCCCCTGTGTCTCTCAGAGAGACACTCGTCCCAGAGCAAAAAATTAAAAGTGACTCTCTTCTCTACACAAACACACATGCTTCAAAAGGCTTGCGTGAAGGGCTGAGGTGAAAGACTTTGTAGTATAATTAAATGGGATGAAGATTTATTCAGCATTAGCTTGTGAAAGAAGCACGCAGTCGCATTCATACGTACCGCCTGTGCAAAGGATAAACAGTCCCGCTCTCCCTGACTCACTAATGCAGAGCTGCGGCGCTTTGATGTCCCTCCTTACAAATGAGAACTGTCTTCCCACAGGAGCCGCTTACCTGACATGGGAGACATCTTCAATAAACATGTTTTGAAAGAAGAGTAATGCGTTTTAAGACACATTATTGTTGCTAGTGTAGTTTGGACACATTGGAAAAAAACTGAAACTTTATGTAATCAAATTCTTGTTCTTTTTTTGTTCATTTATTAAATGATTAAATATTTTAATAATAATGGTATGTATTTTATGGGTTCTGAAACTCTTACTTTACAGTATATTAATTAAGTAAAGTCAAAGTAAAAGAAATAAAGACATTTAAGAAGTTCGAGAATTTCTCCAAATTTGAGAAGTTACATTTGGAGTCCTGACTCAGTTGGAAGCCTGAATATTTAATTTAATTTAAATTAAATTAAGTCAGTAGGAAATAACAGGTAGGTCTCTTGAAGGTAGGTAGGTCTCTTGAAGCATCTTGGAGACATTACCACGGATCTTCTGGATTTAGTCTGTCTCAGTTTGTTCTGTTTCTTCATGTCATTCCAGACAGGCTGGATGATGGTGAGATCAGATCTCTGTGTGGAGCACTGGATGTTGTCAGACTCCTTGTGCAAACAAAAATCTCACTGGATTATTATATTAATGGCAAAAATAATGTTTGTAAATGTAAACTGTTATTTCCTACTGACACACTACAGCAAAAGATAGAAATAACTGATTTCACACCATTTTTTGTTGGTGAAAGTACTTGTGGCCTAAGACTTTTGCACAGTACTGTATATAATAAAATGTTCATATTCATATAATGTCAAAGTTGAATTTTCAGCAGACATTTCTCTTACAAGCTTCAGTGTCACATGATTCTTCAGAAATCTAATATGGTAATATGCTGATTTGGGGATCAAGAAACATTTTTTATTATTATCAATGTTGAAAAAAGCTGTGCTGCTTAATATTTTGTGGAATATGTATTTTTTTTAATTTAATGTATTCTTGCTGAATAAAGTACACAAAAAAAGTCAAATCTAAAGGTAAAAAAAATAAAGTAAATTTGACTAAACCCCAAACTTTCAAACTAAAAATTGTTAGCAAAGAAAGATTATTTTCTTTGTAACCACAAAAGCACAACTAAGAGTGTTTCAAAGTTTAGAAGAAAAACTCTTTAGTGTTGACTACAGTATAAAATAATGGGCTGGCAAAGTGCCGCTTTGGCACTGATAGTGTACAAGAACAGAGTTGCACTTAACAGTTTACAGGGATGTTTACAAGCAGACTTTACTTTCTGTTCTGTTCAACTCCTCCTTTCTATGTCCCTCTGCTCACCCGGTCCTCACTGTATCAAGTGTGTGTGTGTGACAGCTTATGGCTGTGTATGTGTGTGGAGGGGTTTTAGAGGTGTGCCGTTTTCTTTGTGGCTTCAGTGACTTGTCTAAGCCGTAGCTTTATGATATGTCTGCCAGTGAGCAAAGCCATCACTCCCCTCTCTAATCCCACTGAAAAATTGGAAAAAAATGGGAAGAAGCCTCACTGATAGAAAACAACATACACGCACACAAAAAAACAAAACAGAAAAAAATATCTTCTCACGCACGCCGCTTTATTTGATCCCTCTAAGACTCCGTCAAATGAAAAAACATGAACGCAAACAAAAGAGGCGGGAAGCGTTTGTGTGAGGAAGCTGATTGAAAAGCAAAGACAGATGGCTTCATCCTCCTGCAGCTGGGCTTACAGTGTTGTCAGCTCTAAGACAGGGCGAAGATTACTGTCTCCTGGACAAAATACTGAAGGAAGCCAAGGGAGATGTCGATTTCGGTTCCGGAGATACGAACATGCACACCTGCTGTAACTAAAAACCAACTTATTCAGTTTTAGGCGTTTAGAAATGGAGAATATGCTCACCTGAGAATCGTGCGGAGGACTCAAAGTGGTAAACAGTTTAGTGTAGTGTAAACATTGGGGAAACACCTACACCGACACACACAAACATCTCGTTCCCCTCGGCCCTGTTTTCGCTTGCGGGGTCTGCAGGTCTGAGAATGATAAACAGTTGTACACCTGCCTCCGATCCAAACAGCACTTTCCCAGCAAATGGCAAATCTAATCTTAGTGGTCAATACAACTCTAGTGAATGCACAGCAGATGGTCTTACACTAAATGCTGGGCTTTTACCCTTACTTAACTGGAGACATTGACCGAACGCATCCCCCCTGTGCAGCCGCAACTATAAAAAGCTTCTATTTAGAGCTAAGCAGAGCATATCCACGTGTCGCTCACAATATACTGACCTCTCGTTATCTCTTTTAAGAAATTGCAACATAATAAGCTATAAACCAAAGGCAGTGCATTACAGTGATTTTTTAACGGTTAAGGGATGTTGCTAGGCATGCTGTGAGAAGTAAGTCACTCTAATTCACTGTAATGTCACTGCTCTGATGAAATGTCAGTGTAATTTAGTTAATTAGCCAAACTGGACACTGGTTATGGTTGCTACGCAACATAGCAACCTGAAGCATAAATATAAAATTCTATAAATGTCGGAATGCATAAAAATAGTTTGGTTGTTGTACATATGCTGGAAATTCCTGTTTGTTTGCGTAGACACTGAAATCTACATGATTAACATACTGACAGAATCTAAAACATAAGAATTTTGTAGATGCACAAATCTATCTATCTATCTATCTATCTATCTATCTACACACACATCCATAAAGATTTTTATTTCTAACGCTGTGCATGCAATTTTTATTTATTTATTTCGATGCTATAAATGTCCATATTATGCCTTTCAATGTATAGCCAAAAGTATAAACTGTACATGTAAATGCCATGAATACCTATGAATGTTAACAAGATCAAGATGCATTGCAAGTACTTAGGAAAACTTTTTTTGTGATGTTGCTTGTAAATACACCTTTAACACAGGTGAGTCTGGCTTAAGCTGGAACAATAAGAAAGCTTCATTTGAGCTCTCTAAACCTCAGACTGCTGCTGAAAGTGCTTCTGCCTCCAAGCACAAAGTCTCCCAGGGAAACCTTCTGGCCTCCCATTGGAAATGCCGCTGATTGAGTCATCCGCCTTCGAAAGGCTCTTAGCGGGAAACCCAATCGGATGAGACTCTCCGATTTTCTATCCGTCTTTTCTACCTATCTCCACTCCCCCCCCACCCACGCATGATGGCCAAAAGCCCAGGGGTGCGATTTCTGCTATTCGCCTCTATTCACACGCTAAGACCTTCAGTCGGTACCTCTAGGGAAAGAAAGAGAGAGAAAGTGAGGCTGATTTGAGCTGGATGAGAGGCAGGATTTGAAGATGACCTGTCTATAGCCGATGGCGTGTGGAGGGATGTGGGTGGCTTGGTGCCTCTGCTGTGCCTTTCAAGTTTCTGTGAGCAGAGGTTTTAGGACTGGAGACTGGGGGATTTGAGACTGGCGTCCATCAGATCATGTTGTTCGCCGTTTAGTAAACCAAGACGATATTAATACGCTTGGCCGGGGTCAGAGGAACAAATGTGTTTGAATTAAAACAACATCATAGGATGCCTCAAATTTGCTCTGTTGCCTCCAATCCTCAGAGAATGAAGAGGAACTGAGCGATATGAAGAGATACGAGAGCAGGACATATCAGCGCTATTCCGACTCCCTTGTAGCTTTAATAATGGAATGAATTTCAAATGTTAACAGCTGCTGTGCAGGGGCAGTCGATACAAACCGGATCAGTGCCTGGCAACTGCTGTTGTCCTGACATGGGTGAAAAGAGAGCAGAGCCCTCATTCTGCACAATGATAGGCCACAGATCAGCTTAGCAATTACTACCCTGGTGAGGTCATTCGATTTGAAGCTAGAGAAGAAGAGAGGAACAAATGAAAGAAGAGGGAAAGAGAGCGAGAAAGATTGGCAGATGATGCACGCTGGAAGCTGCAATCTAATAAGAGCAGAAGACAGAAGAGCAATGGTCATATTTGTGTGTGGGGGTCAGGTTTTGCCTACATTGTGGAGACTAAATGTCTTCAAAAGGATAGTAAAACATGAAATCGCCCACATAAGTGCGGCTTAAAAGATGCTGTAAGCAATGTTAGCTGTTCTGGAAGCCAAATGTGAATTAGACACACCCCCGTTGTAATCAGAGATGCAGGAGCAGGAGATCAGTGGCACATCATCTCAGTGTTTTCAAAGTTGTCAAAAGCAACAGAAGCAAAATTTCATTCTCGCACAACAAACGAAAACCTGACAAGCGGAATATGCCACTTTCTTGAACGATCCACTGCCAAGTGAACAAGCAATATGATTGATAGGTAGAAAGCACCTCAAATTCTAAGCAAAATAATATGACCATGGCCTGATAATGTATAATGATAATCTATCTATCTATCTATCTATCTATCTATCTATCTATCTATCTATCAAAAATAATTGCAAAAAATTATTTTTAAAGGTAAACTAAACACAAATTATTGGACTACTTTACAACAATACACTAGTTTATACCATTTCAGTCTTTCTACTTTAAAATTTCATGTCTAATTCAATGCGTCACTTATATATCTATATTATTAGCTCAGTCTCGCGTCAAAAATGTCAATGGAAAGTCCACAACTGGGCAGAAAAACAAACATATAGACATATTATATCTTCATATACTTTGCATTGACCCAGTGTACAGGAAATTATGAAGTGGAAGCAGTATCATTTTTAAGTATTCTTCTTGGTAAAGCAGTTTTTTTTTAATTTTATTGAATAGCCAAACCCACACTAGAATTTAGCACTCTGCAATATTATTATTTCAAGGTACTGACACCAATGTGAATTGTTTTAATGTGATATTTTTATTTTTTATTTATTTATTTATCTATTTATTTTTTACAAAATAACCTATGCATAATGCAAGCTTTCAATCATTACACTGTAATTTGGGCTGGCAATGACTTTGGGGCAAGTCTTTACTAACTTCACACTGTTCGAGTGGGTTCAAGTAATTTTGTGCCGTTTGTTCTGGCATATTTTGCTCAAGGTTGTTCAGGTTTGACGGCTGTGCTCTGCAATTTATTGTTGTAGCCTGTGTACTGGAGTCACTCTTAGACATTCAACTTGAGTCACTCTGATATTTTAGGCTTGTGTTTGGGATCACAAATTGGCATTCTCCTCTCTAAAGATGAGATTTTATTTTTTAGCAGACTGAATCAGGCAGTCTTGCAGCATTTCTCTTTAGTACACCATCATTTCTTTCTGCTAAGCAAGCCCTGTGGCACGATACTACAACGAGTATAACTTTGGCTGCTTGCATTTCCCAGGTTACACGTCTTTGAGTCTAAAAACAATATGTTTATTTAATAACATCCCAAATACTCCATAGACTTTAAGTAGAATTAACACGAATGAACAACAAGAGTTCTGTACACACTGCCACTTTCACGTCAACCTAAATTTCAACGAAATTCCCAACACTTGGACCACAAAGTGACAAATGCAGTGAACATGCAGCACATGTACTCACCCTCAGGCCATCTAATATATAGATGTGTTTGTTTCTTCATCAGAACAGATTTGGAGAAATTTAGCATTACACTACTTGTTCACCTGTAGATGTAGCAGCGAATGGGAGCCGTCAGAATGAGTCTAAACATCTGATAAAAACAACACAATAATCCAATCAATTATCTGTTTTTAAGACATCCATCAAAAAGGGGTTTGGTAGTTTTGGATGATTATTTCTTTTAAAATGACAATGATAGGAGAATACCAAAGAAAATAATAGGTTAGACAGTAAATGTAAAGATTTTTATATCTTCTGTTAAAGAATCAAAAGCATTGAAGCTGCTTGCTGGATGAGTATCTTAAGCTTTTCAATGGTTGAATGATTTTATAATACCTCATTATGTGTAATATGCTTACATTTCACATACATTTGCTTTTCATCTGAGAGATAATTCAATAATCAATCAAAGAACAATAGAAATGCCCTAGTCTTCATACAGTAAATAGCATTAAGAACAGTTACTCTTTTACAGAGTCATGCTCAATTGCTGGGCTATAAAACATTCAGAAACAATGTTGATTTGGCTTTAAGAAAAACTCTGCTGTTGCTGAGGCATTTGTACGTTTTTCTTTTTAAAACGCTGTTTTGGTTTAGGTGAATAAGCCCATTAGGATGCCGTGGAAATTCCCAGGGTGAAAAGATGAAGCGTTGTTTTGTGTGCTCGGCTGTTTGAACACTTTTGTTAGACCCTGGTTTTCATTAGAATGCATTAAGGTCCCTAACATACAAAAGCAACCTAATTCAGGCTATAAAACGATACCCCGCGGAGCTCAGGTAATAATGCAATGCTGAGATTCTTCATTAGCAACAAGACAGCAAGCAGCCATAATTTATTGCATGTTAAAAAGCACAAGCGGTTCGTCTTGAAAGTATTTCAAGATGTCGTTTATCAAAGAGTTTGTAAATGGCTGCATTCAGGTTTGAATGCTCGACGCTAGAACCTTATTTCCATTTCTGTGACTGGAGGGTAAAGACGGGGCAAGAGAGAGAAAGAGATGGCAGACACATCGGGCTGTTTCAGTGTAACTTTTTAATTATCTTTTATGCTGATTTTCTTCATCAGGCCTTCAGGACAAGAGAAAGCATCATAAAAACAATTACAGAAGTGTTTGTGTTTTTCTTATCATCACAGAAATGCCACCGCAGGGCCCGATTCGTGCTTGCTCTCATTTATACACCTATCTATGGCGCTATGCAATTCAAGCATGTTCTGCTGGGGACGGGAGACTGTGTTTATGTGTCCTATAGGAAATTTCTCTAGGGTGCAAGCCCTTTTCAAAGGAATCTTATTAAGACATATCTGAGTTATTAGGAAAGCAGGCACAGAGTCCACTAAGCACATACATTCATGAGGTTTCATACGTTTCAAACAGACAATGCAGTATTTGTTTCCTTCAGAAACTATCGAGCTGCTGAGGACAAGGAACAATTCTTCAGCCTGTAATTTTGCCAACAGGGACATCTCTCTCTTTCTCTCATTCCAGCTATCTTTCTCCACTTCTCTCTCTCTCTGGTGAGGTAGCTGTGCTCTCTGTGATATGTCTGTAGCCTGCAGTGGAGCCGACTGCCTGAGGTAAATTATAAAGCGAGGGGTCTGGTTTGGGGCTTTGTGCTTGAAGGGCAGCAAAACTTCAGAAAGGGACTCTGATGAGTTAAAGTACATTTCTCCAGCTTTATACTTCAGCCTAAGGCACATTTTACAAACACACACAGTCATCAGGACACATATGCACACATACACAGGAACAAACACCACTAAATGCCCTAGACTTGAGAATCACTAGTTAAGTATATTGTAGAAAGTGAAACTGCGTAGTCGTTTCCTCAAAGCAATATTTCTACCTGATTTGACCTAGAAAATTACTTTGGTTGGTGAAACCTAATGTAGTCAGGTTAATATATATGTGAAAATATTTAAAAAAATATATTTGTAATATTTCCGAATTGAATAAAACCAGTACTGCTCAAAAGTTTGGGGTCAGATTTTTTTTTTTTTTTTTTAAAGAAATTAAATCTTTTATCCAGCAAGGAAGCATTAAATTGATCAAAAATGACAGTAAATACATTTACATTGTCAAATTAATTATATTAATTACTATATTTCAAATAAATGCTGTTGTTTTACTTTCCATTTATTAAAGAATCCTAAAAAAATCTATCACATTAAGCAGCACAAATGTTTTAAATATTAATCATAATATGTTTATTGACAATCAAAACAGCATATTACAATGTGATGATGACTGTAATTACTGCTGAAAATGTAGCTTTGCCATCACAGAAATAAATTACATTTTAAAATATATTAAAATAGAGAACAGTTATCTTAAATTGCAATAATATTTCACAATATTACAGTTTTTGCTGTATTTTTGATCAAATAAATGTAGCCTTGGTTCAAGAGACTTCTTTTGTAAACATTAAAAAAATCTTACCAACCCCACACTTTTGAACAGTAGTGTACATTTTTCTTTACATTAAATACTATATGCATTTTGAATGCATATTATTCATAATTGTCTTTTTAGAGAAGCACCTTTCGGCGTATGCAGTTAATCAATGTTCTATACACTGTAAAAATATTTTGTCATATAACAAACTTTCAACCTAAATTATTTTATTCAAGCCAAACCTTATAATTTAATATGACCCTTAAGGTACCAACACAGTGTTAGGAAGGGTTGAATAAAAACAGATAAGTGCCGAACGAGATAAATCACATTCTTTTGAGGAGCTGCTTTTATACTGTCAGCATCCACATGAGAAGTTTCAATACAGTTCATTTCAGTGAAGACACACTGCAACAACAGCGTCAGACATGATCAGTTTGAAAAAGGGAAAATTCCTGCTTTCACAAATGTCTGGAATTAATCTTTTCAGCAGTATGTGAATTATTCACTTTCTGGCTGAGACTGTTTTGTATGGTTTAAACCTAGAAATTGTTATTACACATTATGCTAGCACCACATTTATTACAATAACAGCAGTGGGTTTGAGAAGTCAAGCAGTGGGCGGCAGTGGAAGTCATTTTGTCTAACAAAGGCTCTTGATTAAAGAAAACAAATATGAAAACATAAAACACAAAATGTTCCGATTCTGTTTGTGGGCGAGATGCAGACTTTCCTTTTACAAATACTGCTTTGTTTTGTATTTATAAGTTTTAAACATTTTTTTTACTCTTGTAATGGTACTATTACAAAGACCATACCAATACGTCGCTATGGCATTTCCTGAACAAATTAGCATATGTGCTGTTGAGCTTCTTCTGTGACTGGCCACATTGTGAATAACGAACAGAAGCTGAGATTTGAGAGAAACTTGCCTTCTGACCTCAGTCTTTCTCAACTTCAGCAGAATCCTTGAAACTCTGAAGTAATTAATAACTCTGAGTTCTGCTGTGCACAGATCTCTTCCCAACCTTGGACGAAAATGGAAGGGAAAAACAAGTTATGAACCAAAAGTATTCAGCACACCTCAACAGAGTCTCAGATAAAACGATAATGATAATTATCGCAAGTTAATTTTCCTCAATAAAACGATAACAAGAGTTCGATAAATGTTTGTTACAGTGTTTATGGGCTTGGACTATACGGACTATTTATCCACTCGGCATCAAACGGCAGCGCAGCATGAGCTTACTAGAGCCTAACACTAACTGCACCATGGTATTGTGCCAGAAATGTGGGATATTCATATCCAAATTTATTATATTATTATTAATGTAAATGGGTAAATCGAACATAACTACAGTATTTTTTTGTGATTAAGCTAAGCTTTTGTGCATTTATACTAAATGTATTTAGATTATATTTTTCATACAAATGCCTAGAAACCATATAGTTAAATTTTTACCATGGTATTGAGGTGCTATATGTGGTTTAGTTTGCTGAGTGCAGCATCTGACAAAACCGCATTTTGAAGCAAACAAAGGATGCATCTGAAATCCCATACTTCTCTACTATATACAGTAGCAGGCAAATAACAGTATGTGAGTATAGTAGTGCGTCTGAATTTACAGTATTTATAAAATAGTAGGTGAAAAGTCCCTGGATGACTTACTACTTCCGGCAAGATTCTGAATAGTGCATCTGATGTACACTTTACTATCCCATGAGGCCATAAGTGAGGATTTGTGAATGGCAGTAATGCGACAAACCTGACGCTAGTACTGTAGTACTGTAGACTGTAGATTACATGACAAGGTAACATGCAAAAACACATCTGGAATAAATTCAAACTACACTCATTCATACTGCACAGAACATTTTTAACAGTCACAAAGTAATTACTTATTCAAAAGAAGCACCTACTTAGTGAGCATGTCATTTCAGATGCAGCCCATGTGTCCCAATGGCCAGTGGTGACTAGATTAAAAACTACTGTCGCAAATGTTTATTTTTTTTGTTGCTTTTGTGACCATTTTAGTCACAATATGGAGCCCTAATTAAAAGAGCTAAGAAGAGACTTGAAGAGCATGCATGAACCGCATATTGCTTTAAAAAAGTATTATATTCTTTCTCTCAGACTTTAAGCTCTCCTTTTGCTCCACTTGCTTAAAAAACAACCCCTTGAAACACACACACACACACACACAGAAATATACTTTTTATTCGCTCTCATTCAGTCTTAGTGACATCTCTACAGCAGACTTTATCTTTCCCTCCATATGTCAGAGTGAGGCAAAACATATTACAGCTGACACTCACGCAGACTATCATAGACCAGTGCAATACAAAAGAAATGACTTGGGAACTGCGGTGATGGTTTTCGAGGGCTATATTGCAATATAGCAATGATTAGAAAGAGATGAGAAAAGTTTTTCAAAGGGCTTTAAGTATTGTAATAATGTAACGCCCCATAATTCCCATCCAAATCAAATGCAAATCAAGAAGTGTGTTTGTATTTCAGCATTCCTCTTGTAGATTTATCACCCTTTTCAATCACATTCCTTGAAGTTTTATAGTGCATGTCTGTTCATATAAGTCATTTCTTTTTGTCTTTTTTTATTAACAAGAAATTATCCAGGAATTTAGCTTAAGCTGGTGAAATGCATGGAGTTCATTCATACGTCATAAAAATCAGTTTACCTCGTTTGAAACACATCCAACACACTGTATACTATGCATTTCTGAATAAGCAAAACACATTCTTGGTTTCTTGTGTGCTGTTGCTGCATGTTTATCTAGTACTGATTTTCTCTTCTCTCTTTTTACAGGGTGTCATCATGACAATGTACTATCTGATACAACACAAACATTAGAACACAATGTACCATCTAGCAAGATAGTAGTTGTGCAAAATGCCTGAAAAGTAAATAAATAAAAAAATAATAAAAATACCATCACAGTACTATTACAGTGCATGCAAATTCAAGATGCATATTCTTACAAAATCAGACACATAACGGATACTTATTTTAGATCCCAGTGTCTGCATTTGTGTAGTCCTGCTTTTTAAACCTCATCTTCATCTTTACAGGTGGGAAGTGAGTAGAAAAGGGAAAATACACTCTTAAAAATAAAGGTGCTTCACGATTCCATAGAAGAACGTTTTTTGTCTAAATGGTTCCATAAAAAACCTTTAACATCTGAAGAACCTTTCTGTTTCACAGAAGGTTCTTTGTGGTGAAAGAAGGTTCTTCAGATTATAAAAAGGTAAGAAAGAGATGGTTCTTTACAGAACCTTTGACTGAATGGTTCTTTGTGGAACCAAAAAATGGTTCTTCTATGGCATCGCTGTGAAGAACCCTTGAAGTACCTTTATTTTTAAGAGTGTAAACACTTTTAAAAATGCATCCTTTGTGGACTGTCAAGCCAGAACAAGAATCAGCTTGTTTCATATTTTATTTGATAACAACATCTTTTTATCTGTCCCCATTGGTCATTGAATTTCATTGGACTTTGTGGTTGTCTTCTGAAACTAGCAGGTAAATCTTTGCTCTGTTTTGTTGTTGTTGCAGTTGTTTCCACAGTTTCCACAGTTAGAGGGAAAGAGGGGAAAATCATTTATTAAAGAGTCAATACTAAAAACAGAATGATTTATTTCACCCAGTGAAGATTATACACACACCCACATACTGTACATGCACACACACACTGTACAGGCACGCACACGCACATGCACATGCACGCGCACGCGCACGCACACGCACACACACACACACACACAGAGTCTGGTCAGCTATCCTTGTAGGGACTCTCCATGGGCATAATGGTTTTTATACTGTACAAACCGTATTTTCTATCGCCCTATACCAACCCAACACCTAAACCTACCCCTTACAGGAAACTTTCTGCATTTTTACTTTCTCAAAAAAAAAAAAAAAACCACATTCTGTATGATTTATAAGCTTTTGTACCCATGAGGACCTCAATTTAGGTCCCCACTGTGACATGAGTCCCCATGAGTCTGTGTGTATTCAGGTTTAAGTCCCCACCAGGATATATAAACCTGTACACACACACACACACACACACACACACACACACACACACACACAAGTGGCAAAGAAATTACGCACTGTTGTTTAAAATTGGATATAAGTTATCGGTCAGTGCCTCACATCCATTTCCTGTTCTTTCATGTAGCTCATTTTCAATATGTTTACTGTTCACTTGAATGATGGTGCATTGAAGATGACTTTGTCATCAGTCTGAATGGGAATCCCTGTACTCATTCTTCTCTCCCTTTATCCGTTTACGCTCTACCCATCCGGGAGCCGGGCTCTCATGGGCGAGGGGGCTTTGAAGAAACCTGACAGCATCGTCCATCACACCAGCGTTATTTACATTTAACTATGACTGATAAAGGGATAGCATAGAGGTAGGCAGAGAGACAGCGGTGAGAGAGATGTCTGTGTATTCTGACCAGACAGAAATGCATATTTGCCTCTAAACATATCCATTATTCCTTGTTTGATCTCTTACAGGGTTGTCTATGCTTGAAGAGATGATAATGCACACAACGGCACATTCTCTCCCTTTGTTTTCCTTTTCACACGCAAACTGTCAATATCAGCCATTATTACAATTCAACTTCATTTCTGACCGGCCACTCAATTCACTTCAGTTTAAATATTTACCTTTTCTGCTTGATCCCCCCTTTTGTCTTTCTTTTCCCTCCATCACCATTTAATGCAGCCTCGATTTCCCACCAATAGATGGCACTGTGGTATCAGAGTGACAGCTACATTTTCAACTACTTCATCTAAGAACTACAGCAAAAGGTGGAGGAGTGCAGCGATGGATATGAGGGAGAGGGCTGAAGCAATGGAGAATTGAAGTGAAGGGTGTAGGCTTCACCAAAAGGCATATTCAGTTACAAAGCTATTACATAAGACAACTAATATAAGCCTGAAAGTTAGAGACACCATTCCCAGTTGAAAAGAAAAAAGAAAAAACAACTCAAACCAGCCTAAGCTAGTCTGATGGTCTTCCAGCTTGGTCAGGATGGTCTGAGCTCAAGCTGTGAGACCAGCAAACCATCTGAAAAAAACAAAAAGCATATTAGAATGATTTATGAAGGATCATGTGACACGGAATACTTGAGTAATAGCAGCTGAAATTACTGAATTAATATTTCACAATATTACAGTTTTTAATGTATTTTTGTTTTAAAAAATGCTGTCTCGTTGAGTATAAGAGACTTTCTGTCTTCCGATGCTGTGGAAACCCTAAGACTCTTTCAGTCACAGGGGAGATCAGAAACAATTTGGGGACCAAATAACAGCGTGAGACTGCAAATAATAGCTGTGTCTAAACTCAGCTAAAAGTCTTGACAGGACCTTCTGTAGTTTAAAGTGTGTGAGGTGACAAATAATGCGGTGTTTTAGCTTTCGTGTGATTTTCGCTCTCTTTCTGGAGAAAGCTTCGGGACTCTGTGTGACCAGCCTCCTCGTGACCTCCTCTAACAAAATATTGACAGAGATCTCTGTCACCTGCCCACATCAGGTATCACTCAATTTATGAGTGGGTTTATGTTTGTGTGTGTGTGTATTGATGGTGCTCACAGGAGGTCCCTTGTGAAATCTCTGTGCTGGGTCACTAAATGGGTTGCGCCAACTCACTCTGAACCCGCACGGCCCATATGCCTTTTCCATTAGTGCACCGGGCACAGAGTCAAATTAACTTGTCCAGCTTGTTTTTCTGGCTTCCAGCTGAATTCTGATATGCCACTAAATCTGGGCCAAAACTAGCCAATACTAACACTTAAGTGCATTCAAAGCTACAAACACCAGGGATAAACAGAAGATCAATGTAGACCACCAGCTATTTTGTGATTTGCATGCTGCTGTCCAGGATTCTTTAAGGGTAGTTCGCCCAAAAAAAATTAAATTTCTGTCATTATTTTACTCACCCGCATGTTGCCCTTAAACTGTTCTTTATTCTTCAAAATATTTTTATAACACAACAGAAGATTATTAGAAAATGTCTCAGGTTTTTTTTTTTTTTGTACATACTATGAAACTTATATTGTATGGGCATAAAAATTGAGAACATTCATCAAATTTTTATTTAATTTATTTATTTTTATTAGAATAAATTATTAAATGAGAAAAAGATATAAAAAATATTTAATAAATAAATAATAAAACAAAAAAAATGTATGACCCCAATTATTATTATTATTTTTTTTTCAGGATGCAATAAATTGATAAAAAGTGGCATTTTTCCTAAATTATAATTTTACAAAAAAATATCTATTTCAAATAAATAATATTTTTTCAAACTTTCCACAAAAAGCAGCACAACTTTTTTCAACACTGATAATAAGGAATGTTTCACCAAATCAGCATATTAGAATGATTTCCGAAGGATCATGTAACACTGAAAATTCAGCTTTGCGTTACAGGAATAAATTACATTAATATATATTTAAGGATACCATTCTAATAAAAATTACAATAATATTTGACAATATTACCCTTTTTTTGCAGTCATGGCAAGCATAAGAAAATTCTTATATATATATATATATATATATATATATATATATATATTTTTATTATTTTTTTTTTTTGGTGAACTATTCTTTTAAGAGCACGGACTCTCATTGAATCATGTAAAAACATACAGCTCTGCACTCTGTCTATGTGTGTGAGGGTATCTGTTTGAGACTTGCGGGTCCCAAGGTGCTCAGTACGCCTGTGTGTGTTAATTTACTGTTAACTACCCTCTTATTCACAAATTAAAACTCAGCTAATGAAGGGCCAGGCTATTACTGCTTTGTGAGAAATATCCTTAGAGCCAAAGCAGCCCTTCCTCCCTCATTTATGAATTAAACCGTGGGAGTGCGTGTACATGTGTCTGCAATTTGCACTTTAACTCATCAAAGGCCTCTATAGAATATGACGCCAAGAATAGCCCATGTTGCAAATGGATCACCATTTCTCCTAATCGCCAATCCCTTCAAATGATTTAAAGTCAGATCACAATTAGTAGCCGAGTGGTTTTTCGCTCTCTCTCGTGCTCTTCATGACTAAATTCTAAATCTGTTGTTATTGACTGTGCCTTGAGGTCTTTGAGGTTCCAGACTGGCCTCCAGGGCTTCACAGGCAGTTGGGGGGTTGACTCCGAGAGGCCTAAACCTGAGACTGGGGTTAAAGATGGTTCAGAGGCTATACTGCAGGCCTAGTACTAATATTGATCCCCCCGCAGCCATGTGGAGAGGAGGCATGCATTTAACATTAGCAGTGGTGAAGGGAGACATCTCAGACCACAAGTCAATCACAGTGAGAAACTGAACATCATGCCTTTTGACAGAGCCAGACCATGTTTCTGTATTGTTTCTTTAAATTCTAGACATTTGATGGTATCAAATTTTCTTATCACAATAATTACTGAGGCAATAGACCTTAGTCACGGTAGTGTCATATTTCATTTTTGACAGAAAAGAAAACTAGGCTATGAAGGATAGACGTAAAATGCATTCAGATTTTACTGTTTAGGACGTTTATACAGGACATGTCATTGTAAATACCATCAATCCCAGCCTTGTTTTCATCTGTGTTAAATTCAATATGGTGTGTAACCTGATTAAAGGTGCTGCATGTAATTTTTGACTGTACTAAAGGAAAAAAAATGCCATTACATGTCTGCAGATATTTAGGAAACAAGCAAAGTTCGCATATTTGTTTCGCCAAGAACAGTAATGCTACAGCCAATTATTCTAAACTGAAATGTGCATTCCGTGTCAGAATGTCTGTTTTTGTTTTGGTCTGTGTGATTCCACTCACTAGTTGCCAGCTGCTGGAAAACACAGCCACACAAAATGAACTGAGTCAGAGATCGCAGATTCTATCTGACCTAAAAATTCTCAACATCCACCTAAAAAGCTCTGTGAATAAATCTACTCATTACCTTATAGTGTAAAGCTCATCCCCTTCCACTGTCAACTGCGTGAATTCCTGTTGTGTCCTCAATCTGGCAACCCATGTAAGCATCAAGAAGGGCAGGCCTGTGGCATAGACGACATAGGCAGTTGCCTAGGCGCAAAATGACTGGGGGGCGCCGCACGAAAGTTTTTTTTTTTTTTTTTGGTTGGAAGTGTGCCCTCGTGACCATCGTGAGCTCCTACACCCATATATTTAGCAAAATAATTTCTGACAGTTAACATAATTTTTGTACTGATCTATCATCGAACTGATTAAAATAATTTTAGAATAAAATAAAATTGACATCAATGAAAAATCATAAAATTTGACAACGTCATGTTGGAATAATTTAAACACTTTCTGTGTCATGACGTAATTATAAAACATCATCATAATGCATTAAATGCATGGCACAAGCAGTTAAAATAGTTTTGCCATTTATATGCTCTTAAAAGAGCAGTTCACTTCTAGAACAAAAATTTACAGATAATGTACTCACCCCCTTGTCATTCAAGATGTTCATGTCTTTCTTTCTTCAGTTGTAAAGAAATTATGTTTTTTGAGGAAAACATTTTGGGATTTTTCTCCATATAATGGACTTCTACGGTGCCCCCGAGTTTGAACTTCCAAAATGCAGTTTAAATGCAGCTTCAAAGGGCTCTAAACGATCCCAGCCGAGGAAGAAGGGTCTTATCTAGCATAACGATTGGTTATTTTCTAAAAAAAAATTACAATTTATATACTTTTTAACCTCAAACGCTCCTCTTGTCTAGCTCTGCGTGAACTCTGTTTTTTCCAGTTCATGACAGGGTATGTCGAAAAACTCCCATCTCATTTTCTCCTCCAACTTCAAAATCGTCCTACATCGCTGCAGAAGTACTGAAGTAGGTTTAGTAATTAGATTAACTAGCTAGCTATCTGGCTAAAATCTACAAATAAATTACAAAATGTAGCCTTTATTTTGTTGCCTTTGTTGTCTGTTAGACTATTTTAGGCATTTCATATTGCTCATGTTTTTCTTTGTTGTAATAAGTAGGCTACTTGTCACTGTAGGCATAGTTGTGGGTTGCATTTCTCTGTTTGGGAGTAGGCTATAACTCATGTCTGGTATCATCAATGTTTTAATTCACTCATAAAACACCTGCAAGGCGCATTTATTTATAATCACAATTTATTAACTACTTATTTATGCTAATACTTATCAGTATTTATGTTATGTATTATATTATAGTAAAGTTTAGAAAAATCAGCATTTTCTGAATTTTTTTAGTGGGGGTGGGGGGCGGAAATCTAAAATCTCGCCTAGGGCACCAACAGAGCCTGGGCCGGCCCTGGCATCAAGTCTGAGGAAGAGGAGGGAGAAACAACTATCTCCAAAATATTTGGGCTGCAGTACCCATTTTTAACCACCAGCTGTCAATATTACATACTGCACCTTAATCTATATAGTATAATCACTGTACTGAATTACATTACAGAATGAAAATATATGCAAACTTCAATGCTATCTTCTTAACAATTTTAATAACTTTTTTTTAAAATAAAAAAGGACCTTTAAAATTTAAATACAATAAAACAATGTAAAAAAAAAAAGTAAACAAATGTTTAAAATGGAAATAAAGTGCAAAAAAGCACAACTGTGAAGAATTGTAATAAAGAATCAGAACATTTTCAACCAATATCTAGATATCTTTTCTGAGCTGGCATGTCTAGATTAAAATGTGCAATAGAAGTTAAAGACAGTGTTTAAAGACTTAACAAATGTTAAGTATTTCAAGTGTTTTAATAAACACCAATGCGAATACAAAAATCTGACTGGCGTTTGAAAAAATACTGTTCGACTTCCCTTCTTCTACATGACAAGCTGGTGTCAGAAGTACTATGTATCAGGTAACCCAGGCTATTGCTACTTTTTCATACTGACATAGAGTGGATTTTGCATTTTCTTTCAGCACTCATTTTCTTTTATTTCACAGCAAAGTATGTAAGTGTAATAAGATACTTGGAATTATTCACAGTGTCTCTGATAATAATACTTTGCATCTGAACTACCATATTACTGAATACAGGCATATATATGAAAAAATAAAACAAAAACAGAGGACCTGCTTTGTGAAGTCACCTGTTAATTGATTATCAACCGTCACCATTTCAGGAGGAGCTCGAGTTGCACATTGGGTGTCTTATTTGTATTCCACGGATACACGGACCTGCAAACTTTGCTTTGGATCTAGTCCACAAAACAAGATTGGTCGTACATCTATTGTCCGAAAAGGTCGTGCCAACCACTTTTTGGTTTTTTGGGCAGGTAAGGTTGGATGAGCTTATTCCAGTGTGCCCTAGGGCTTCATGGCTTCTTAGGCAAAGTATAAAGTGGAAGAGTCACACTGAAACAGTCTGAATCCTGTATGTATCTGTATGAGCATGTATAATGGCTTGTTTACATCCTTTTACATTTGGTAAGATGATAAGAATATGTGATAGCTTCCAAATAATAGTTCTATGTGTGTTTGTTCATCCATGTGATGCATTTTTTGATATCTTTCTGTTTTTGTGTCTTGTTAGCCTGTCTGTGTCAAATGAAAATCTGAGTTGACATTGTGGTATTGATTTCCTTACAGGCGGATAAAGGATTTCTCCGATAGGTGATTGCAACAAATGAAGATGGGATGAAGACCACACACACACACACACACACACATACATACATACACACACACATACACAAATGTAATGCACTTAGACACACAAAACGTAGATTACAGTTATTAGTTTGCACCTGTGGCAAAATCAATAGGCATACACTCAGACAAGACAGGAGTACAGAAACATCCTCTCATCTCAGATGTTGTTAACTAAAGCCTTACCCTTACATTTTGAAGATTAATCACGAATAAGTAGGATTCAAACCTTGCCAGAAGAAAGTTATAGCATGGAATGAGTGTGTATAAAATGCATTATGATATCTGGCATGACTACAGTGTTCCTTTCCTGTGCATACAACACAATGCTGTGAACACTGTTCTTTGCATAACCAGCATGCAATTTAAAGAATTACAAGCAAATCTCACTAAGACTCATGTGGAAAAAAAAAAAAAAAAAAAAAAAAAAATTCATCAAAAAAGTTCTTATTTGAGCACATCTAATGGGTGAGGCACTGTGGGAAGAGAACAGTGAGAGGGTGTGTAAAGCTTGGGAAAGATTCAGTGTGTTGAATGGTTTGTGGATTAACACTTATTAAAATTATGGTAGCATTTACAAAAAGTTTGATTTTTGTAATCAACTTTTAAATTTGTGACCCAAAAATATTGCAAAAGTGCATTTACAGATAAAAAAAAAAAATCTTCAGTCTTCAGTGTCACATGATCCTTCAGAAATCATTCTAATATGCTGATTTGCTGCTCAAGAAATATTTCTTTGACCCATGTCAATATTAACGTTGACCCATATATATGACTAAAAACTGTTTTATAGGAATAATTTGTACGTGAAATCGTAGCACATTTCCAAACAAGAACATTGCAATGAAGAAACAGACCCCTCATAGCAACAGACAAAACTGCACCGTTATCAGAAATGTGAGAGCAGCTTGCTGGAAGTATGCTTGATTTGGCCATATCAGCAGTAATAAGATATTCTCACGAGTAAAAGAAAAAGTACTAATTGGAAGGTAAAACACATGACACTGGCTGACATTTTGATAATCAAAAAAACATAATTTTTCATTAATTTGTTCAGTTACTCAACTGCACTGCTATCCAAAATACTAGCAGCTGACATTGGAGGCCTCTACATAGCTCTCTCATAATGTTGCGATATTCACGGAGCACTTGTTCTTATGTTAATAGTGAAGCAGGTTGAGACCTTGTCTACCTCATCTACAAAACAAGAAGACAACCAGTACACGAGCTCCGAATTATTCACGATTACAAATGAACTCTTCATCTTGGTTCGCTCTTAAACACGTCTTCCAAATGAAATGCACGTGTCACATTACCAAAAAACGTAAATGAGGAAATAAATGGACGCAGAGCTCAGAGAGGCGTCTTGGAATATGAATCTCCATTTGGCTCGGTGCCCGCAGATCCCCTGCCAGCCTGAGAGAAGGTGGGGATATTTTATTCATGCTATCAGGAAGTTTTCTTTCTCTCTTGCTATGCCCCTGCATTTGGCTTCTCAAATGGATGAACAAGATGAGGCTTTGAGAAGAAACACTCCAATTCGAACATTCTAATTTGACTTTTTTGAGGTGGTCTACTCCTCTTCTACCGCTGTGTATGCATGAGGCAGCGAGGTGTCTGTTCTGCTATTTTCAAAAAAGAGCCCTTGATATTCCTCACCCTTTCTGTCTCTCTCATCCTGGCTTTCATTTTCATTTTCTATCTCTTTCTCACTTTCTTTCCCGCTGCATGTCGCAGCCTGAGTTTTGGAATAGGGTTTTTCCAATCTTTCCAAAATAATTACACCACTTGGTCTCCATCTCTTCACTTTCTTTCCTTCCATCTGCTGTGTCTTTCTCAGTGGGGCTGAATATTGCTTTAGCAATCATGCAACGGGAGAGACCGGAGTCTTACATTGTTCTTTGATGGCTCTGCCACAGCTGGAATGAGCGGCGCGGGAGAAAAGAGGAAGCCAAGGAGATGCCGGCTGTGTTCAGCATAGCATACTACTTGTACTACTGCTGCAGTATGTATGTAGTATGTACACTGTGCACAGTATATGTGAGTATGAGCAATATACAACGGATCACACTGCATGTGACAAAAACGAAACACAACATAGAATTCTGAATAGCAAGCTGCTCTAGTTCTGCCACATGCCAGAAATAGTAAGAGTAGTATGTTAGTATGCTACTATAAACTACACTAGTCAACATTTGAAGTGGATGAAAACCTTTCATCAACTTTGATGAACTTTTTTTGATCCACTTCAAATGTTGTCTACTATATAATAATTATATACAATAATTATATAAATATTAAAGGGTTAGTTCACCCAAAAATGAAAATTCTTTCATTATTTTTCACCTTCATGTCGTTCCTAACCCGTAAGACCTTTATCGGTTCATTTTTGGTACACAAAATATTTTTGATGAAATCTGAGAGCTTTCTTACCCTCCATAGACAGCAACTACCATGTTCAAGGCTCAGATAGGCAGTAAGGACATCGTTTTATTTGTGTTTATAAAAATATTTATATTTATGAAAATATTTGTGAAAATCCTTACTATTCCATAAGGCCCAGGATACAAATCCGGCCCGGCCTCGAGGACCTCTCCTGATCCCACCCCCCTCTCTCTCTCTTATTTCCTTTCCGGTCTCCTCTACCCTGTTTTTACAGAAACACACTCATACTGATAAAGAAATAGAGAGATAGATGGGATGAGGTGGGCCAGAAGATGACTACCTACCCCTCCCTACTCTTCCTGCAACCAAATGGGGGTCATAGCCTGGGCAGGTGGTACTAATTATGGGCCTTTTCAACAGAATCCAATCCAATCAGTCTAAATGCAATCATTGCTCAGTGCTGAGTGATCCCTGCTCCTTCAATTTCTCTCTCATTCATAAATCACTCATACACTCTCTCTTGCCAGGATACCCAAAGCTCTGTAGGTAAGCACAGGTCATCATACAGTATTTTTGACTGAGTGATTTAAAATAATTTGAAAAAAAAAGAGACACGAGTCTATTAAAGGTCAGTTACTATAAGTATTTAAAAAAATCTTTAAATACAGATTAATCTACATCAATAAAATTTGATTAGATGTTTTAAAGTTCAAGATCCCAGTTTTTTGAGTTTCAAAGTGAACATTTCTTCTCATTAATATCCCTCAAACCATGAACACGCACGATCAAGGCTGCATCTGAAGTACACTCTGAATATTTATTAGTATTACATCACATCATATAATTAGTCTGTTTCACATATTAGGCCAGTGTTCACAAGATTTCGTACGTGTCTGTGTGCGAGAACTCCAAGCTCGCTTCCTGTAATAATGCGATGCTCCTTTCCTAATGTGGAATAATAGAATTATGCATGGTATTCGCATAACAAATCCCTACTCCACCAATTAGTTTAGCCGTGCCATGTTTTCTGGCTCCGTCTTTCTTGTGCATTATTATCATTTCCATTTCCTCTCCTCAGAAAAGCACTCCAGTGGCCCACGGCTAGCATTCTCCGCAGTTTCTCTGTTGGACTTGAAGAGTCCACACAATAACATAAACCCACTCTGCATAACAATGAGGTCAGAGTGCATACATTACATCCATGATGAAACACACTTCTTCAGTGTGTGTGTGTGTGTGTGTGTGTGTGTGTGTTTGCGTGTACGTGTATTGAAATACAGAGCGTGACGAATGGAATACACCGAAGCAGCTCTGACTAGCCGCTTTATCTGTTAACCTCACGTAAATGTCAGCGTTTAAGAAGCAAATCCCCTCCTGTGATATATGCTAAAGCATTAATATGACAGCAGAGCAGCTTTAATTATGTCAGATGATGATAAATTAGGGCCGTGGACAAAGTATTTGCAGCATCATAAACCGACGTAGATTCCTGTAGTCAGATGTTTAATCTAGTTGGACGTGTGTAAAACGGTATTGAGGTAAAAGTGTATGACCGCAGTCAAAACCAAAACTTAGACTGGATTTCACTATAGGCCAAACGTTGAACTATTACAGAGTCATTCCTGCCACATCTAGCTATGGACCCACTGTGACAACAGCATACTGTAACCTTTTAATGAGTCACGCAGTCTCACAGTACTTTTTAACATTCATCATCACAATACCTGTCATATGCAGTGACAACTTTGTGTTATATGTGCGCACACACAGCTGGGACTAACACTTCCATAATTCCTTGCAAGCGGCTTGTGAAAATGAACCACAAAATGTGAGATGCGCCGTCAGAGCAGAATGAGTAATTACTAGAGTGGGGAAAAGTACCTGTCTGAACGCCCACCTCCTTGCCCACTGCTGAGAAAGAGAGGTCGACAGAAAGAGAGAGAGGGAAGGGGGGAAAAAAACAAACAAACTGGAAAGAATAAGGTTCAGAGTGTTGGAGTCAGCGACTGGAGCAGATCAAATGAACGTGTGACAGGACAGCTGTCAAGTCCTGATAAGCGAGGCATTGCATTTTGGCAGTCAAAACATGATTGTTTCTTTAGCGTTTGATACAATGTGAAAACGACAATCCAGACCCTGGCTCGCACAGAAAACACTGAGAATTTCTGCGTGGGCAACCCTGTATTCGATGTGTGTGTTTAGGAGTGTAATGAAGCTTGAGAGAGACAAAGCCCAGTGGCTTTAATACAGACACAATGTCTGAGAGAACAGACAGAACAACTGTCCATTCAACCTACTTGCTTTCTGCTTCCCTAAACACTCGCTCTCTCTCTCTCACACACACACACACACACATATATATGCACGCACACTCACAAACACAAACATTTACAGGTTTTTGTGCAGACAAGCAGGTACACCAAATGTTTCTTGATTTACTCCCCAGTAAATGCTCCCCAGACAGCAGTACATGTGAGTGCATAAATAAATGTATGATGATAAATTATGATATATTTAATAGTGGTAATAATAATAATAATAATTTATTGTTATAATTAATAATAATAATAATAATATTTAGAAATATACATTAATATAAATAAAAACTATAAATAATAATACATATATTCATATAACTAGTTATATTTCTCCTTATGATGAATTATTAATAAAGAATTTTCTATACATGAGTACTGTGATTGGCAGGTTTATGTGAGCATTCATGGGTTGATGCCAATTTGCATACTTTCCACCAATAATGCAAGCCAGCTCAGGATTAGTGCATTCCAAATTATAATGCAAATCATTTCTGGTAAATACTAAAAGTATGCAAATTCAAAAAGTATGCAAATCGGGATACAGCCAATGGTTCTTCCATGCCTTTAACGTGGAACTCATATAAGGCCTAAAAAATAGACTGTAAAGCCTAATAAATATTAATTTGACATAACTGTTAAACAGAAATACAAATTACACATCACAAATGAAGTTGGAATTAAGACAAATCCAGGGAATTTGCGCCCTTTGAAACTAGAAAAGTTTGTTGGAGTTTCTTGATTAATTGACAGCAGAGGAAAAATCCTTATCTGGCCCTTCCTCACATCAACACACGTCTCCCAGTCTGACAACTGTGTACCACTGGTGTGTCCAATGAAGTTCTCTCCGAGTCATCCTCATTATTTCGCTGTGCCATGCCAATCCCTCAGAAGTTTAATCAAGAGGAATTGTCACTTAACTTAAAAAATCTCACATTCTTTCTGACTTTGTCTTACTCTCTCTGTCACAGTAAGCTGGTATAATTCACTTCAAACCCACATTGGTACCCAACTTCCTGCCAAACTCTCCCCACACTGAAAGATGTAAAACTCTTCTACAACAAAAGTTTTCAACCAGAAGTAGAATGCCTGGACCACTGAAGTTTTCAGCAAGCAGTCAGAGCACACACCTTTAAAAAAGAAGGTTATTTATTGGCATCATGGAGCCTTTCCATTGCACAAAAGTTTAATGTATTAAAACGTTCTTCACACTAATAAAAAATGGTTTATTTAAGAACTTTTCACTGGAATGCGTTTCACTTCTTTTGTGTTCCACTTAAGAAAGTCAGGTTTGGAGCAACATGAGAGTAAGAAACAACAAATTTTTTTTTTTTTTTTTTTTTTTTGGATGAACAATCCCTTTAACACCTTTTATACAACAGCTAGTTCAGGTCCCGTTGATATTCAGAACAACAGCACTCTTGCTCATGTGATACTGCTTAAATAACAACTTTGGGCAGTCATTTGTTTTTGCTTGTTATGTTTGCATGTCAAGCAGACAGGTCTGATTAGTATTCAAGCCAAAAAGGAACGCACAATAAATGTGTTAACACCAAGCATCCTAATTCATGCCGACACATCTGTGTAAGAGCAGCCCGGTCCTCAGAGAGTTTCCACGATGAGGCGGTGCTGCACTCATACCGAGCACTTTGCTCTGACAAATAAACACACTAATTATTCAAGTTTTCTCTTCTTTGCTTATATCTATAAAGCAAGAAGCATAGGTCTGACCAAGATCACATCCTCTCAGCTTCACTAAAAACCCTTAATGTTTCATTTTTTTCTTGTTCTTTCACTTCCCCCTCCCTCCATCTTTCATTTTTTCCCATGACTCCTTTAATATGTAGCGGCTGATAGATCGGTGCAGCTGAGAAAATGAGAGAGCAACTGCTATAAGCCTCTGCTTTTATTCCCAACATATGAAACAATGGGGAAGAAGTGAAGAGAAAGAAATCTAATAAAATGTCTTCAATTAAAGTGGAATCAGGGCGGTGTTGTCTGTCAGGTTTGGGGTGGATTAGACTAGAGCTGCGGCTCTTCTCTGTCTCACTCTGGAGCGGGTAATGGCATTATGTGAGCTGCATACTCATCTCCAGACTCTCCTCGCCCCGTTCTTTTGCTTTCTGTAAGAATCACGTTCAGGATTAGGGAGCTAAAACGCTCAAGGATCATTTTGCTGGAAATTAGGACAGATTCTGTTGATTGACCCCCTCTGGTCGCTTTGATTTTCCCTCTTTTTGGAAATTAGGTGTCACAGGAAACTTGCTGAGGAGAGTATGCAATTACAGCCATGCCCTTGGTTTTCCTGCACACTTCTAGACCCACAGCAGAAGCAGTGTACAGCAAAAGGTTGTGTATGTCATGCTGAAGTAGGCCTAACATATTTCACAAATATGGTATGTTACAGCATTCACTTCAAGCATTAAAAGCACAAATAAACTCAGCAAAAAAAGAAACATTCCTTTTTTCCTGATGCTATATTTTAAAGATAAAAACACCAGAAAAAAGTTGTCCAGGGTTCCTGCGTGAACGTGTAGTAGTCCAGCTGCAGGGATATTAAATTCTATACATACATACACTTTAAAAAATGCTGGGTTAAATACAGCCCAGTGCTGGGTAAATATTGGACAGAACACATACTGGGTTGTTTTCAACCAACAATTGGGTTAAATGTTTAACCCAACCTTCTGGGCAGTAACCCAACCGCTGGGTCTAAAGAACCCAGTCGCTGGGTTGCATTTAACCTAGCATTTTTTAGAGTGTACATTTATTTATTGATGTATGTATGCGTGTATTTATTTATCTATTTACATTTTATGAAGTTTAAGCACCTTTTTCACTAACTACTCACTAAAAAAGAAAAAGGAAAAAAGAGAAAAACACTGCGCTTAAAAATGAGGCAAATTTTGAACAGAGACCTACTGAAGGCAGCTCTTTGTGCTTGTTTCATTCAAATAACGGCCTCCAGTAAACATGTTTAATGTTCAAAAAATGTTTTTTAATTTGTCAGCTCTGATTACATCTCTGTGATTACAAGGAACAAATGAATCAAAAGCTCAAAACCTCTTTTAAATGTCAGTAAAAAGGCATATGTGCTGATTTTGAAGTCCTTTTTGTTGTTCTTTCTTTGAGTGAGTTTAATGATAACATTCCCATATAGCTCTTAGGATTTAATTTCTTACCATGAAAATGAATACAAACGGCACAATCCAAAGGATTAACATCTTTCAAATGCAGAAGGAAAGAGCATGTTGTGCAAGAGTGCTTAATGATTTAATCAGCTCCTAACACAAAACTAGACAGGATTAGATATCACCTGCAGTGAGAAAGAGTGGCAGAAACAGCAGAGAAAGGTACACCCACCAGGGACTAAATACATTACTAGTACATTACTAGTACATAATTAACCCTTGAAACATTAATTCTTGCTTATCTTCACATTATTTATCACTAGACCTACTTCCTGCTTGAAAGACTCACTGAATCTGCCTCATTTCTTATACAGGTGAGCCATGGTGTGCTCACAATCTGAAGATAAAGACCTAGCCTGAGATCTTCAGCGCATATGTGGTGTAACAGGTCCTGCGTGGTTAATGGCTCTTGGCTCTGGGGCAGAACAGTGTTAAATTAACAGAGACCTTCTTGAACTCTTCCTGTCAATGCAGCTGTAGCAGGCCAACACGCAATACCGAAAGTCAACAACTGTTCCCTCTTCTCACAATTAAATTCGATAAGAAATACCTATGCCAAAAATACAAAAAAGTCTTTAAAATCAAACATCGAAATGTAATAAAATTACCATGATGACATTTTTAATATACTATAGGCTGAAGTAGAAATCGGATCGTTTGCAAATGCATAAAATATCGCATATTTATACTACAAGCTTTTACAATATTTTTTGTATCTTATTCTTTCTTTGCATTCATATTTACTATATTCATTTGAATTACTGTAAAATGGTAATACTGTGAAATATTAGTACAAATTAAAGGGTTAGTTCACCCAAAAATGAAAATTAGTCAATGTTTTACTCACCCTCAAGGCATCCTAGGTGTATATGACGACTTCTTTCAGATGAATCCAATCGGGATTCCCAGGAATATTTCACACCCGTATTTCACACCCATTTCACGCCCCCCTCCCGTTTTGATATTTCTCCCAGGAAACTCCCATAATTTGTATGGCCCAAACCTAGTTATATGAATAATCACATCAATATTTTAAGGTTGTCCAGTTGCCAGATTTTGTATGAAACGCATCACCTCACACAGTCGACACAATATAAAAATTTCAAAACATTTTTGACCTCAACCTGGCAACCTACAACCCAGTTGCGCTGTTGATTTCTGCGCAGGAAGTAGACACGCCGGGAAGTTGGATCTAGCCTCAGTAGTAGAAATGGAAGGAGAAGAGTCCAGCGAAGAAAAAAAAAAAAAAAAAAAATAGTGTAAATTTAACAACAGCTGGATGGAAGAATTTAATTTCTTGTCTCGAAGCCATGTAAACAACGCCTACGCCTTTTGTAATATCGGACACGGTGGGAAAAATGACACATCTCAGCATACTAAAATCACAGCGGGACATTCGCGCAGCCGAGGCACAGAGGGGCAACACATACTGTAAACACACAATGTTAATGTTACGTATAATGTTACAATGTAATGTACTGTAATTTGTTCCGGGATGTTTAACTGCTGTGCAATGTTTCTATTTAATTTGTAAAAAAAAAAAAAAAAAAAAATGTAATAGTAATAATAATAGCTAATAAAAAAGAAACATGAGTAAGTCACGTTATTATAATCCTTTTTATTTTTATTAATTATTTATCATGTATGTACCTACAGTATGTGTAAACCAACGTTTGTTTATAGGAGCAAAGGAAGCGTTTCCTTACTTTACCAAAGGAAAACCAGTCTCCTCTTGGCTTATATCGAAAACCTCAAACATTTTTCTTTACAAATCCTCGTTTTGTACTTCTAATTCGTGACCGGCGTTTTGTTTTGTTCTCTCTCTGCGCTCGTCACTAATCACCACGCAACGATGACATCCTACGTCATCCGCCGGAACGGCTTCTGCTTATGAGAGTTACAACCCAAATTATGGTAATGTTGGGACGTTTTTTAAACTTGAATAAAATGAAAACTAAAAGAATTTCAAATCACATGAGCCTATATTTTATTCACAATAGAACATATACTGAACAAAATTATAAACGCAACACTTTTGTTTTTGCCCCCATTTTTCATGAGCTGAACTCAAAGATCTAAGACTTTTTCTATGTACACAAAAGGCCTATTTCTGTCAAATATTGTTCACAAATCTGTCTAAATCTGTGTTAGTGAGCACTTCTCCTTTGCCGAGATAATCCATCCACCTCACAGGTGTGGCATATCAAGATGCTGATTAGACAGCATGATTATTGTACAGGTGTGCCTTAGGCTGGCCACAATAAAAGGCCACTCTAAAATGTGCAGTTTTATCATACAGCACAATGCCACAGATGTCGCAAATTTTGAGGGAGCCTGCAATTGGCATGCTGACTGCAGGAATGTCCACCAGAGCTGTTCCCCGTGAATTGAATGTTCATTTCTCTACCATAAGCCATCTCCAAAGGCATTTCAGAGAATTTGGCAGTGCATCCAACCACCTCACAACCGCAGACCACGTGTAACCACACCATCCCAGGACCTCCACATCCAGCATCTTTACCTCCAAGATCGTCTGAGACCAGCCACCCGGACAGCTGCTGCAACAATCGGTTTGCATAACCAAAGACTTTCTGCACAAACTGTCAGAAACGTCTCAGGGAAGCTCATCAGCATGCTCATCGTCCTTATCGGGGTCTCGACCTGACTGCAGTTCGTTGTTGTAACCGACTTGAATGGGCAAATGCTCACATTCGATGGCGTCTGGCACTTTGGAGAGGTGTTCTCTTCACGGATGAATCACGGTTTTCACTGTATAGGGCAGATGGCAGACAGCGTGTATGGCATCGTATGGGTGAGCGGTTTGCTGATGTCAATGTTGTGGATCGAGTGGCCCATGGTGGCGGTGGGGTTATGGTATGGGCAGGCGTATGTTATGGACAGCGAACACAGGTGCATTTTATTGATGGCATTTTGAATGCACAGAGATACCGTGACGAGATCCTGAGGCCCATTGTTGTGCCATTCATCCACGACCATCACCTCATGTTGCAGCATGATAATGAACGGCCCCATGTTGCAGGATCTGTACACAATTCCTGGAAGCTGAAAACATCCCAGTTCTTGCACGGCCAGCATACTCACCGGACATGTCACCCATCGAGTATGTTTGGGATGCTCTGGATCGGCGTATACGACAGCGTGTTCCAGTTCCTGCCAATATCCAGCAACTTCGGACAGACAATGAAGAGGAGTGGACCAACATTCCACAGACAATCACAACAACCTGATCGACTCTATGCGAAGGAGATGTGTTGCACTGCGTGAGGCAAATGGTGGTCACACCAGATACTGACTGGTTTTCGGACCCCCCCACAATACAGTAAAACTGCACATTTTAGAGTGGCCTTTTATTGTGGCCAGCCTAAGGCACACCTGTGCAGTAATCATGCTGTCTAATCAGCATCTTGATATGCCACACCTGTGAGGTGGATGGATTATCTTGGCAAAGGAGAAGTGCTCACTAACACAGATTTAGACAGATTTGTGAACAATATTTGAGCAAAATGGGCCTTTTGTGTACATAGGAAAAAGTCTTAGATCTTTGAGTTCAGCCCATGAAAAATGGGAGCAAAAACAAAAGTGTTGCGTTTATAATTTTGTTCAGTGTAGATAACATAAATGTTTAAACTGAGAAATTTTACAATTTTATGCACAAAATAAGCTCATTTCAAATTTAATGCCTGATACAGGTCTCAAAATAGTTGGGCCAGGGGCATGTTTACCATGGTGTAGCATCTCCTCTTCTTTTCAAAATAGTTTGAAGACGTCTGGGCATCGAGGTTATGAGTTTACAGAGTTTTGGTGTCGAATTTGTTCCCATTCTTACCTGATATAGGTTTCCAGCTGCTGAATAGTTTGTGGTCATCTTTGACACATTTTTCGTTTAATGATGCACCAAATGTTCTCTATAGGTGAAAGATCTGGACTGCAGGCAGGCCAATTCAGCACCCGGACTCTTCTACTACGAAGCCATGCTGTTGTAATAGCTGCAGTATGTGGTTTTGCATTGTCCTGCTGAAATACACGTCGTCTGGAGGGGACCATATGTTGCTCTAAGACCTATATATACCTTTCAGCATTCATAGTGCCTTCCAAAACATGCAAGCTGCCCATACCGCATGCACTTATGCACCCCCATACCATCAGAGACGCTGGCTTTTGAACTGAACGCTGATAACACGCTGGAAGGTCTCCCTCCTCTTTAGCCCGAAGGACACAGCGTCCGTGATTTCCAACAAGAATGTCAAATTTGGACTCGTCTGACTATAGAACACTTTCCCACTTTGAAACAGTCCATTTTAAATGAGCCTTGGCCCACAGGACACGATGGCACTTTTGAACCATGTTCACATATGGCTTCCTTTTTGCATGATAGAGCTTTAGTTGGCATCTGCAGATGGCATGGCAAATTGTATTTACCAAAAGTGGTTTCTGGAAATATTCCTGGGCCCATTTAGTAATGTCAATGACAGAATCATGCTGACGAGTGATGCAGTGTCATCTGAGGGCCTGGGCCCGGTTGCATGAAAGTCCTTAAGTAAGACTTAAGAGCGTTGCAACAAACATCTTAACTGTTACCCTAACCTAAATGTTTATACTAAGCGTTTCACGGTAGTTCCTGGCAACATATGGCAATGGGTGCTGCGGTTGCTATAGTTACTACATCTCTGACAATAAACAGAACATAACGAAATACAAACCTAACCAACTAAAACACGAACAAATAAACAAGTTCTGCCCGTTTCTGCACTATTTTGTGTACAACCGTTACCGAGGAAACCACTTTGTTTCTAAAGTGAATGCGCCTCCTGCTGACCAATGACGGAAATTTTAATAAATGTGAAAATTAACCCATGTTTTGACGCTGCAAACATGCAGAGTTGTAAATGAGAACAGGTGGATCGACAGGAAGATAATGCATTACAAAATCTAAACAGTTAAGGCATACATTACATTTATATTGTTATTTAAAGCTGCAGTCTGTAACTTTTTTTGGTTAAAAATGATCCGAAATCAATATTTGAGCAAGTACATAACCAGCCAGTGTTCAAAACTATCGCCTTACTTTAGCCCGATTCACAATGGTTAGCTTATAATAATGTTTTCTAATTTGAGTGGTACGGGTAGGTTTTTGCGGGAAATTCGAGCATGGCACTGCGTCATTACGTCACGTCCGTAAACATAAAGAAGTTTTCCTGGATAGTAGGCTATCGCACGTGAGGATCCTGTAGGTGGCGGCTCATTTATAGCCTTTTCTCACAGCAGCTAGAATAATTAAATGTATCATTTTGATGGCGGATTGTAATCCAGAAATGATTATGTGTTTATGAAACACGTGTGAATGAAATTAAATTATAGGGTGAATTCGGTTAATCTGGGACATTTTTTGCAATTTTGACTTCTGCGATTTATTTCGATATCTATCTAACACATTAGATCAACACATTAGACTTTTCTGAAATCCCTAAGATGTTTTCTAACCACACCAGAAGAAAGAATGTAGATATTATGCCCAGAGGAAACATGCCACACCTATTAGTGTTTTTGTGCCAAAAAAAAAAACTGCCTGAATTTGATAATCTGGGACAGGTCACTTTGTTATCTGGGACATATGTATTAGGCCTAAAAAAGCCAATATTCATCATACTTTATGCATGCCAAACACAATATCACCAATAGCTCCCTTCATTCTACTCTCATTCCACTGGTTTAGCTTCTTCATATTTCCTATTCCAGTTTTAAACATGCTTCTGATTACAGATAGCCTGGGATTACACAAGATTTGTATTCTAAAGAAAACCATTTCGAAGGGAGCATAGTTTGCTTTTGGGGTTAAAAGAATTTCTTAATATGAAATTCAAATCGCATGACAATTAGACTGTACAGAAATTGAAATCTACACGTTAATACACACTATACTAGTAGTCACGCAATGCTGATGTTGTTAACATTAATAATTTGAGAATAAAGTATAACAATAATGATAATTTGCACGGTTTGATGTGATATGAGCTAACCGATTGTTAGATTTAATCACCATCGGTAGCGCAATTTATTGTAATGCTTTTTTCCTCAGTTGGGCAGAACAAACGTGGCAGACTTGTTACTTACTTGTTCAGATGGCAATATACGGTGAAAATTCTGATTTGGGTCATATATTCCAAGACGTAGGCTAGAATCTGTGATTGTTAAGTGTTTGATTCACACCGGTGTGGTGACTGACAGCTACACATTCACCTCAAAACATTAGATTCATCCGCGCTGAAGCCATGCCAGAATACAGCCCACATAATTAAGATAATTCCGCACCTGGCTGCAATACCAGGTTTTCAACAGAGATGGCGACAAAGAGGCAAAACTTAAGGACTTTAGCTTTAATTAATGTAGGCTAACAACTGATTAATAATAACTGTTTAAATTAATATAATCATTGATACAACTCATCCATTTTCTTAAGAAATTATATAAAACTTTTTGTTTTGTTAAAACCTGCAAGTCATGCATTTTACAGTCATTTTACAGTTTAATATGTTACCATAGTCATTGCCCTACTATGCTTATATGATATTTTATTTGTGCAGGTCTTAAAAATGTCTTAAGTCTTACATTTGAGCTTAAAAATCTTAAAAATACTGAGATTAAGATGATTTAAGGGAGCTGTTTTGGTCCCTTAAATTTATCAAGGTGAAATAGTTACTAAGGACTTTGTAGCAACACTTAAGGCGTTGGTCTCAAACTCAATTCCTGGAGGGCAGCAGCTCTGCACAGTTTAGCTCCAACCAGCTCCAAATCACACCTGCTTGGAAGTTTCTAGTGATCCTGAAGAGCTTGATTAACTGGATCAGGTGTGTTTGATTAGGGTTGGAGCTAAACTGTGCAGGGCTGTGGCCCTCCAGGAATTGAGTTTGAGACCAATGACTTAAGGGAATACTTAGATAATTAAAGGGAATACTTAATGACAGCCTTAAGGTTCCTTTAAGTTGACCCTTAGGATTTTTCTTGCAACCCAAGTTTCACTAAGGGTTCCCTTAACCTTATAACTAAGGGCTTTCATGCAACCGGCCCCAGAAGACCACGGGCATCCAACAAAGGCCTTCGGCCTTTGGAGAAAAAAAAAAGATTTCTCCAATTACTCTGAATCTTTTGATGATAATATGCACTGTAGATGATGAGATTTGCAAAGCCTTTGCAATTTGACATTGAGGAATGTTGTTTTTAAAGTATTCCATAATCTTTTTATGCACTCTTTCACAGATTGGAGAGCCTACCTCTGAGAGACTATGCCCCCTCTAAGACATCCCTTTTATAGCTAATCATGTTACAGATCTGATGTCAATTAACTTAATTAGTTGCTAGATGTTCTCCCAGCTGAATCTTTTTGAAATTTCTTGCTTTTGCAGCCCTTTGTTGTCCCTGTGCCAACTTTTTTGAGATCTGTAGCAGGCATCAAATTTGAAATGAGCTCATTTAGTGGATAAAAATGTAAAATTTCTCAGTTTAAACATTTGTTATGTTCTATTGTGAATAAAATATTGGCTCATGTGATTTGAATGTCTTTTAGTTTTCATTGTATTCAAATTTACAAAATGTCCCAACATTTCCGGAATCCGGGTTGTAGATGAAGTGAGAGAAATGTGTTTATTACGTTTGAAATATGGATATTTTTCTTACAAAAACACATGGATTCGCAACAGGCGGACTTTATTCACCCCCCGGAGCCGTGTGAGGCACTTTTTTTTTTATGGATTTGCGCACTTTATTTTACGTGTTTTGGACTGTGTTACAGAAACACCCGCTCCAATTGACAGAACTTAGAAGAGCCAGGACAATTTTTAATATAACTCTGATTGGATTCGTCTGAAAGAAGAAAGTCATATATACCTAGGATGGCTTGAGGGTGAGTAAATAACAGGATAAATTTCATTTTTGAGTGAACTAACCCTTTAAACTGACTGACTTCTATTTTAATATATTTTAAATTAATTTATTTCTCTGAATGAAAGTTTCAGCACCATTACATTAGTCTTTAATGTTACATGCTCTTTGGGAAATCATTCTAATAAGCTAATTTGGTGCTCAAGAAACATTTCTGATATAATATAAATGTCAAAAACAGTTGTGATGCTTAATATTTTTGTAGAAACTGTGATACATTTTTAGTAATCATTGATGAATAGAAAGTAAAAAAACAGCATTTATTTAAAACAAATATTTTGTAATAAGCCTAATATGATCAGATACATTTTATTATTTGCATTGTTTTTTCCCTGCTGCAACCACCATAACAGACCCACCAGTTGAGAACCTCTGCCCTAGAGGTACAAATGTAAATTAGAAAGATTGTGAATTATGTTTTCGTGGATATATTTGGATCTATTTTTAAAGATGAAACTTATTGTATTCAGGAAAATGCTTGCACTTACATTGCCTCCGGTGTTTATGCCACTGAAACACCAATCTCTATTACGAAAAGTGATGCTATTTTGTGTTCATGTGTTGCATAAAAAATCTGTTTGTAAATGGCAAGGCATGAGTACATAAAAAATGAAAAAGAACTAAAGCATTATTTTCAGATCTAGGCACTGTGTTTGAGTTATAAAGAGAAGTTTAAAGCTTGCTTCCCCTGCACACATTCTCAGATCTCATTGCAGTGATACGCGAAACCACAATCAATCATTTTCTTGGAGAAAAAAAAATAATAATAAAAATAAATCACAATCAATATAATTTTTGAAAAAAGCTTAGTGGAAATCAGGCCAGGTTTATGACTGAGAAATTCAAGCTCCGCTGTACAAACACCAAACAGACCATTGATCATCATTCACCGGAATTTTCATAAATGGTTACCTTCAGCATTGCTCGTATTTCATGCACAGCTGTAGGTACGTGAATTACTGACGTGTACTGTCAAATCAGTCAAAGTCTGAAGACATTTTTGACAGCCTTTCCGAACTGTACGGCAGGAAATCATGTAATCACATGCTGCGTACGGCACTGTGCAGGTATTCGAATGTAATCTCCCTTACCCACCTTCCATACTGTCATCCACATCAGTACCTCTAGAATGCATTCTATTGTGCTTTTCTTATTACACCACAAAACACAATGCATTGAAATCCTGTAGTAAAATGAGGCAGTTAGATTGGTCCTGAAACCATTCAGTATGAGATCAAAAAGCATTCTGACAGTAGCCGGCATGACAATCACCTGACGTCTGCTGTGGTTCATTCAAATAGGGAAATGACACCTTTTTTTAATAATAGACTGGATTTGTGTTAGCAAAGGTACTGCGCACACACACACACACACAAACACACAAATATACAGTATATACATTGTAAAGTTCTATATGTTCATGTATGAGACAGAACAATAGATTGCAAAGAAATTAGTGCTCAATCTCCATCAAAACAGTCAACATCTTCCTCTACAGCAAAGTAAATGTGATTACATAAAGCCAGTGGCGCTAAATGCCTGTCTGTTTCTCTGCTGGAGTAATCATATATCTCTCACAAATAACTGACAGCACCAGAATCCGTGCGCAGAGATCTCCTGCTAGGCTTTGAAATACTCTAAAAGCTTTCTCATCTCGTTAGGCGTCTGTAATGCATTCATTTATAGCCTGTTTCACTT
Organism: Tor tambroides; assembly: GCA_021397915.2. Classification (NCBI taxonomy): domain Eukaryota; kingdom Metazoa; phylum Chordata; class Actinopteri; order Cypriniformes; family Cyprinidae; genus Tor; species Tor tambroides. The sequence goes on from JAFVLL020038768.1 coordinate 41,008, forward strand.
TGCGCGCCTCTTTACAAGCTCACTCTTATGGAAAATTTAAAGCCTTTTCACTGCACTGATTATTCATAAACACATCTAGCCGACTGTAGATAAATGTTGTCTGTTTTATTTCCATGGAGGAAAGAACGTTCATTTGCATCTCATCAATCTCCTTCCATTTCCTCATGTATAAGGAGACATTGGCAGGGGTACGAATCCCCAAGAAAGTCACAGATGGATTGGACCGCAAACAAGGCAGACGTATTGAGGTTGAAAGTTGTAATCGGTTTATGTGCGAAACGCAGTGACAGTCACCTTGGAGAGATTGAAACAAAACTAGTTTTATATGTAGTTCAGTTTATACTAACAACATCAGTGGAACATAATTCTTACATCAAATTTCATCAGTTAGATAGATACAGCACATCCTGAGCCAGTTAGTCTTGATCCATTTGGGAAATAAAGCAACTTTTCAATCAAACCGTTGCATTTATTTACAGTTTACAGCCTTGAATCTTGCCCGACCTTATGTGGGCGATGAGAGTGTGTTTTTAAATGGTAGCCTATGTATTGCTGTGGTATGCTGGGGACTGGATATGACAGGAGAATTACAAGCAAGTGAAAGCAAAGGAAGCATGTTTATATCACTGCAGCTCTTGAGACTCTTGGTGTATGAACAGGTCTCCATCCACACAACCTGCGGGGCTATAGACCTTGGGAAGGAAGCACATGTGAACAAAGTGGTCTGGCCAGCAGACTGTAGTAAGATCAATATCTAGCAGTGACTACTGAACACATGAAAAGTGCTATAGGCCTCCTTTTTGATTTAATACGATGGCCTGAGTCCAAATACCTCTAAAGGCAAAAGGCTTTCTGAATCAGGGCTCTGAAATCAGAAAAAAAGACAAGGGAGCCATTGGCTTCCAAACAGAAACATATGGATCCAAATTACTTATTTAGCTGCGAACTTACAGAATTGTTCAGCATTACCCTATAGTGAAAAATAAATATAATAAAATGTATTTGAAATACATTTAATTCACGCCAAATATACTACAAATACTGTACATTTACATATTTATGTTCTTGATAAAAATACCCTGCAATTGTACTTTTGGTATACTAAATTGTTATACTTAACTGGAACAACTAATTATGTACTTAATGCACATTAATTGTGTAGAAGTAGTGCTAAAAACGAACTAAAGATATACTGAAGTATATTTCATTGTACTAAAGTGGAACTATTGCAAGTATACTTTAGGTACACTTTAAATATCTTGCATATAAAGACTGATATTATTCAAAGATCATACAGTTCTCATCAATCATTCAAATCCTCATCAATGACAATAAAACAAATTTAGGCTTAATATTAAGAAATGCGCATTGTGCACAAGTAGTCCTCCAAATAAAGTTTAATTCTAATTTTTATATCAGTTAGTCTCGAGCAATATGTAAGTAAATATGTTAATAGATTTGAACTATACTTAGTATGAAATAAATGTATTTTAAATCTATTACTTTTTTACTAGGGTAGTTTAATGAGTGAATAGCTAAAAAAAGTCACTGTTATGTGTTTTGATGAAAGGAAATAAATACATGACCGTTCAAAAGTTAGGAAGCAGATTTTAAAATTTTTTTGAATAAATCTCTTATGCTCATCAAGGCTGATTTATTTGATTGAAATACAATTAAATTAATTAAAATATTATTACAACTTAAAATAATTGTTTTCTATTTGAATACAGTTTTAAAATGTAGTTTGTTCCTGTGATAACAAAGCTAAATTTTAAACAGCCATTACTTCAGTCTTCAGTGTCCCATGACCCTTCAGAAATCATTCTAATATGCCGATTTGGTTCTCAAGAAACATTTCTTATTATTATCGTTGTTAAAAAGAGATATTCTGTTTAATATTTTTGTGAAAACTGTAATGCAACTGTGATCAAAGTTTTTTTTTTTTTGTAACAATGTTCTCAGTGAGTCTGCTTCAAACTGCTAACTCATAAGCAAATGAATCTTTTTGACTGACTTGTTAAAAAGAACCAGTTCCTAAGAGTGATTTGGGTAATAAATTTGAGTCATATGTTAGACCCTGTTCCATCTAAGCTCCTAAAAGAGGTGCTTTCAGAAGTAATACATCCTCTTCTGAATATTAACTCATCATTGTCATTGGGATATGTCCCAAAAACCTTCAAACTGGCTGTTATTAAGCCTCTCATTAAAAAACCACAACTTGACCCCAAAGAATTAATTAATTACAGACCGATCTTGAATCTCCCTTTTCTGTCAAAGATATTAGAAAAGGTAGTATCATCACAACTATGTTCCTTCTTAGAGAAAAATGATATGTGAGGATTTCCAGTCAGGTTTTAGACCATATCATAGTACTGAGACTGCTCTCATTAGAGTTACAAATGACCTGCTCTTATCATCTGATCGTGGTTGTATCTCTCTATTAGTGCTACTGGATCTTAGCGCAGCGTTTGACACAATCAGCGTTTGACTATCGACCACAACATTCTTTTAAATAGACTAGAAAATTATGTTGGCATTAGAGTAAGTGCACTGGCATGGTTCAAATCGTACTTATCTGACCGCCATCAATTCGTGGCAGTAAATAAAGAGGTGTCATACCAATCAGAAGTGCAGTATGGAGTACCTCAAGGCTCAGTACTAGGCCCCTTACTTTTCACACTTTACATGTTACCCTTGGGAGATATCATTAGGAAACATGGTGTTAGCTTTCACTGTTATGCTGATGATACTCAGCTCTATATTTCTTCACGGCCGATGAAACATACCAATTTGCAAAACTAACGGAATGTATAGTTGATATCAAAAACTGGATGACTAGCAATTTCTTACCGCTAAATTCAGAAAAAAACAGAAGTGTTAATTATTGGACCAAAAACTTTTGCATGTAATAATCTAGATCACTGTCTAATACTTGGCTGCTCTGTAAATTCTTTGTCATCAATTATGAACCTAGGCATACTTTTTGATAGCAATCTTTCCTTTGAAAAACATGTTTCTAGCATTTGTAAAACTGCATTTTTCCATCTTAAAAACATATCTAAATTACGACCTATGCTCTCAATGTCAAATGCAGAAACATTAATTCATGCGTTCATGACCTCGAGGCTAGATTATTGTAATGCTTTATTGGGTGGTTGCTCTGCATGTTTAATAAACAAACTCCAGCTGGTTCCAAATGCAGCAGCTAGAGTTCTTACTAGAACCAGGAATTATGACCACATCAAAGGAAAGATTGTCAACACTGCACTGGCTCCCTATTAAACATCGTACATATTTTAAAATCTTGCTAATTACCTATAAGGCCCTGAATGGTTTGGCACCTCAGTATTTGAGTGAGCTCTTATCACACTAAAGTCCTTCATGTCAGCTGCGATCTCAAAACTCTGGCCATTTGATAATATCTACAATATCAAAATCAACTGCGGGCGGGAGATCGTGCGAGATTACCTTTTTATTTGGTAAAACGTGTGTGTTGAAACACCCAATAATAAAATGTGACATTCTGTAGTTTTGTCTCATATTCATCTTTTAATCATATTTGTAAATGTCTTGACTCCACAGCCAACAGAGCAATTTTGTCTTTACTATTCCAATACTTATGGAGGGCACTGTACTTTGGTTAAAATTTCTAAATGGGAGTGTAAAACAACATTTTTACCTTGTCAAAATCAGCTCTGTTTTCAGCAGCCCGTTTTAGTGCATGTTCCTTTAAATACTAATGAGCTCCGCTCACCACACCCCTCTCTTCCGTGGGGTGACGAGCCATTCTCATGATACTGTTTACTTTAGCCACAGAACTTGCTAACTAGCACGTTATTAGGAAAGGTGATTTGCAAAGATTCAGAAAAGAACATTATACTCACTTCTTCTGTAGGTGAGGCTGGATAACTAATGATTCGCGCAAACATAAACACATTTAGGTAGATCGGGGGGCACATTACCTTCAAAAACAAAGGTAATCCACTGCGTCTTCAGAGGCTAAGATGTCGGGAGTAAATAACGACTGCTATGTTCATTATTGGATCCAACAGCAGAACACCTCAATCGGTTAGGAGACATTCTTGTCTACATCTGGTCTGGCGGTGAAACAATAGCGGACTGATGACAGCTCACGCATGGTGGGTCTAAGGTAAAACTCTAGTGTCAGTCAACAATCGTGGGAGGTCCTTGGTCTGTGTGACGTCACACAGACAGGCATCTGAGAATGGCTTGATTTGAGAAAGGGGAAATGATTAAAAAAAAAAAAACACACACTGGGTGGATCTTTATCATTATAGGGTGGTTGTGTACACACACTGCCAACACACATTTCAGTTCAAACAACTTGTAAAAGTGTATGTCACATCCGATGACCCCTTTAAGAGATGATATTTGACATAACAGCAAATGGACACACACAAAATGTTCCTGACTGACTAAATTGTAAATAGTTACAAAAGTTGATTTTTTTTTCTACTTCAGAAGCAGCCTGGAGCCCTGAAAGTGTGATTTTGGTGAACTATATCAGCTTCCACTGCTTCACACAGTAACAGCTACACGCTGTTTTACAAGATCTCCCTGCTTTTTATGATAATGGGCTTCAGACATCATTATGGAACTTGCTGAACTCCATCCTTGTTGGAATGGATCCCTGAGTGTTCCTGATCATTAAGTTCGGGAAGTTAGTCTGGTCATAGCTTCTGGTAGAAAGGATGACTGAAAAAGCAAGGTGTTAACTTTCCCACAGGCTTCCCTTAGGCCTCACTGCTCAAGCTGAAAACACAGCCTGACATACACACAGAGAAAGGGAGATTAAAGGATGTTTGGATACATGCCGGGGGCCTCCTTTATATAGGAAGATTCCACCATTCTGTGGGAGAGGATGGGTTTGATCCCTCACTTGTTTCTCCCTCTCATCTTAGAATGATGACGACCACTCAACCTTCTTCACATTTCTTCCCTGAAGCCAGCCTAAAGCACACAATCCCCAATGGATGAAGGACACCTTAATATGTGGACTGCGTCTTCTGGCTTACTTTCTTAAGAGGTTAGGAGGGCTTTGTGGCACTAATACTTGTAAATATATCCCATAAAGAAACTTATATGGAAAAGAAAAGGAGTTTAAAAAGAAAGCTCACCCCAAAATGAAAACTTACTCATGCTGTTCAAACTGTATGACTTTCTTTCTTCTTTGGAACACAAAAGGTGAATATCCTGGACACTCTTTATAATAAAAGTGAATTGTAATGCATCAGAATGACAAAAAAAATAAGAAAAATAAAAAAAGTTAAAAGTGATCCATATGACTTCTGTGCAACATTCAATTTCCCCTGAAATCATGTAATAGCTTTGTGTGAGGAACAGATTTAAATTTAGGTTGTTATTTACAGCTAATTTTCTGCTAAGCTGACAGCCAAGCTGACAACCATTACCACTAGTTATTGACAGTGAGTTGAACTCAAGTTTGATTAATGAACAAATTATTCAGATCAATCAACTGAATAATTGAAACGAACAAAAAAAAACATTAAAAAATTTGTCATCACTGCTTGTATCAAACATGGCAAAATAGTTCACCCAAATAAATCTTTTACTCACTTATAAAAGACGACGTTTTGATGAATGTCTCGGTGCTTTATGGAACTCGGTAGTAACCAGTTCTGTTATCAACATTTTTTCAAAATTCCTTTTGTGTTCTGCAAATGAAAGAAAGTCATACAGGTTTGAAATGATATGAGGGTGAGTAAATAATAAAAGACTTTTCATTTTTGGGTGAGCTATCCCTTTAAATTACTGTATGTTCCTCACACAAATCTATTGAATGGCTTTAGAAAACCTACATATCAAAGCATATGTACACAGTAGGGAAAGACTCCTTTAGTCTGCAGTCTTTATGTCAAACTATGTGCTTGTTGTTGAATACTGTTAAAATTGCACAGCTTTCTTCTTACAGACAAATATTTGAAACTGTGATACATGTGCTTGCCTTCACTGTTGACTCTTTCTGTCCCATGACAATCTCTTCTCCCCCTCATCGTATTATAGTTTATTGGACTGTGCAGGAGAGATGTTTCTTGAGAATACCGTTCTTGCTATCCTTCTTCCAGCATGGCAAACAAGTGCAAGGACTGACCGAGGGCATGCTTTTGGGGTCAGTTGTTTAAAATTGGTATGGGAGTGTATAAGATATATTTGTATACTTTCATGGTGTCCTTTCATGGTTTGTCTCTCCTTCTCAATAACTACACACTGTGTACCACAGAGTATCACAAGTTTACTTTCAGGAGCAAGAAGACCTTCAGCTCAAGATTCTTATGTGCCATAGATCTATGCCACAGGCAAGGGGAGGAAAACTAGCCTAAACTGTGTTTTCAGCTTGATCAACATTTTTTTTTTTTGGGGAAGAAAAAGTATTGTAAACATCTATAATATTATATCTGTAAGGAATAATTACACCTTAGAATCTATCTATCTATCTATCTATCTATCTATCTATCTATCATCTCTTTTGAACTTTCTATTCAAAGAAAAAAAAATGTATTCTGAGAAATCCTGAAAAAAAAGTATCAGGGTTTCCACAAAAATATTAAGAAGCACAACTGTTCAACATTAATAATAAAAAAAAAAGATATTTCTTGAGCACAAAAATTATTCACAGATTACACTGTAAGGGCAGACAACTATGGAAGCCCGTTTCCGCCACTGAATAAAAAATAAAAAAAGGTAATTGCAACTTTTTTATAAAGTCAGTATTGCGTAATATAAACTTGCATTTGCAAGAAAAAAATACAGTTGCAATTGTGACTTTTCTTCTCAGAATTGCAAGTTTATATATCACAATTCTGACTTTATAACACACAATTGAAACCTAAAGGTGTCCAAGTTCCGCTCCCCTTGCAACTGATACTCGACTGCCATTGCCTAGTCTGCATTCGAGGGGTGGGGCTTACTGATAGGTCAATTGTGAGATCTAAAGTCACAATTATAAGAATGCATCAGTCTTATTTTACCCCTCAGAATTGGACTTTATAACCTGCAATTGCGAGTTTCTCTCACAATTCAGTGAGAAAAATTCAGAATTATTAGAAAAAAAAAAAAAAAAAAAAACTCAGAATTGTGAGGTTTTTATCTTGCATTTCTGACTGTATTTCTCGCAATTGCGAGTTTATATCTCACAATTCTGAGAAAAAAGTCAGGACTGCGAGATGTAAACTTGCAATTGTGAGAAAAATGTCAGAATTTTGAGATTAAAACTCACAATTACCTCTTTTTATTTTTTATTTATTGGCAGAAACGGGCTTCCACAGAAAACATTTCTTTTAGATTGCCTTCATTTTTCACAGTATTAGGCTACTGTTTTTACTGTATTTTTGATTAAACAAATGCAGCCTTGATAAGCATAAGAAACATTTAACATAAGAAAAAAAAAAAAAAACACTGACCCAGATCTTTTAAATATATATGTGTGTGTATATATAATATACATTGAAATAAAAAAAAAACAATCAAAATATATTTTTTTTCATAATACAATTAATGTTACTGTACATTTATCTTTTTAAAAACTATTTTAAAAGCTCTTTGTGTGACATACGATTCTCCTGTGGCATCAAGTTATTCCAAATCTGTATGACACATACTCAAAACAGGAAGTTACATTTCAGAGGAACAATTACAAAAGTGTAGCCACAACTACTTGTAATTTCTGCACAGTCATAATGATTCAAACAGTCATTCATTTTGTGGGAGTTACACAGGTTGCACAATTCAGCTATGGTGTAAAAACTTACAAATCATCAGAAGTGATTGTTTCACAATGCTGAATCTATCTCAGCTGTGCGTCTGGGGCAGTCTGATGTAATGTTACATCAGCCTCCCTCCGTCTTCACTCTTATTTACAGAACACTGTATCAGGCTTGACTGGAATGGCTTTGTCTGAACACACACACACACACACACACACACACACACTAATACACCTTCTCTCTCTGTTTCTCATACACACACATACAGTAACTAATGCCATGTGGTTTGACCTAGATTCATTTTCAAACTGTGTGTCAACTAAGTATAACAAAAAAAAAAAAAAAAGAAGATAACAGTCAGTTCCCAATCCTGGAAACAGGAGTTTGTTATCAGTCTAAGGTCTGCTTACTTGCTAATCAGAACACGTCTATAACAAGTGCAGTGAAATGGGCCTTTGAAAGAACGAGAGAAAACAGGGAGTGTTTAAAGTGAGTGCTGGATGCCTTTGTGTGATCTGCATGTTACATGAGGAAAGGTGAGAATCGGATACTGTTGCTCAAGCATCATGACTCAGGGCTATGTTGCTGCCACTAAACACCATGACCACAACAGGAAACGTCTCCTTCACTCACACATTGCCCTGTAAATTACATGACAAGATGAAAAGAGGAAGTCAAACGGTAAAGGAGAGAAAAGGGGAGTGTTTGAGACACTATAAAGGCCAGCGAGAGAGAGGAAAGAGGAGGGAGAAGCCACTTCATATTGTATTTGTTTAGACTTGCCACAGCGTATCAGAAGTTTGCTGTGAGAACACCTTCCACTCAGGCCTCTCGTGTGCCACTGGTAAAGGGAGGCATGCTACGCTTTGAGTCAATGTGTGTGTGTTTGTGAGTGAGTGAACAAGATGCCCAGAAGGACTGTGTCAGTTCCCCATCCAAATGGGGATCCAACTCCAAGTAATTTTGGAGAGAAAGACCCTCTCAATTCAAATGGAGACCCCCACGCCGTAGCCCCTGAGGAGAAGGTGGAACTGCGGAAGAAGGTGACCCTGCTCCGAGGAATCTCTATCATCATTGGGACGATCATTGGAGCGGGAATATTCATCTCTCCGAAGGGAATTCTGAAGAACTCCGGCAGCGTGGGAATGTCACTGGTGGTATGGATTGCCTGTGGGATTCTCTCTCTTTTCGGTAAGTGTCACACACAACACATACCTTAACATATGCAAACATGAGTGTGTTAACATGTGCATATGCTCTCACATACAGACTCCCATTCATCTTTTTTTTCACACACATTATACAGTTTTGACAAATGACCCAAATATCTCTCCCACTCATCTAGAACAATTGAATTCTTGGTTCCTGATAGAATCAACAGTTGCATTTTAATTTGAGGAACTGTACAGACTCTGACTAACCATTTTTATGCGGTTTTTATACTGTGACTAACCTAACAGCTCTGCCGACGTCATTCACAGACATTCATTAACACACACCACTATGCCAACTGAAAGAAATTAGTGTTCTTAAAAGGACATTTCACTAAAATTAGTAAATTGTCATTTACTAAGCCTCATGACATTCCAAACATTTTTTTCCAAGGGACATCAAAGGAGAAGTTTAGCAGGTCTCAGCTGTTTTCTTCCTCACAATGAAAGTAGATGGAGAAAAGGGGCTGGCTAAACAGGACAAAAAAATGCACCATATAAGCAGGTTTTCTAGTGCCATTTGATACATTTGTGTGAAGAACAAAGTTATTATTCACTAAAAATCCTAAAAACCTTGTTTTTCATGATCTACATTCAGATTCACTGTATGGACTTAAGCAGCTTGGACATTCTGCTAAACTTCTCCTTTTGTATTCCACAGAAGAAAGTAAGCCATGCAGGTTTTATGTGTACTCTAACACCTGCTTACTGCACATCTGTTAATTTGGCTCACCATAACTCACCTTTTCCTGACTGACTAGAAGAGTACTGCTAGTTGAAGTCACGAAGACAGAAAGAAAGGAGGACTGGATGATTTTAATCACATCTGGAAGAATGAGTCGGCCTATTTGAAAATTTGGCACAGTGGATAAAGCTGCATTTGTTCAAATAGTAGATGGAAAGACCTGTCTTGCTTGCACATTGTGTGCATTGAGTACTTGCTCATTATGTGGTTACTCATTGTGTACAATGCAAAAGTATTTAGACAAGTTAGATAACTCTTAGTCAGAGCAATCATTTCACCAACACCTTGTTAAAAAGTGTATTGTGCCAACTCATGGTCCTGTTACATCAAACTGAAAAGTTTTCTATCAATGATTGAAATTACACAATATTTGGTTATATTTTACAGTAAGATTCAATTAGTTAACACAATGATTCCCAAACCTTTTTTATAGTTGAACCCATTTGACCTTGAGTATCAATGAGTTGTACTGAATATCATTTATTAACAATCAACAATAAACATTCATAGCATTTATTAATCTTGGTTCATGCTAATTTCTATATAGGGCCAGGTTTACTAACAGCTTGCGCCAGCGCAAACCGTCTTTTGGCATTAAAATAGTACGGTCAGGTAGACGCGCAGTGACGAATTAGCGCTGAAAAGGCACGGACACAGTTATTTTTGCGCCTGACCTTATTGAATATGCATTTGTAAGAGTTTCCCTGCAAAAGTTATGGGAGGACAATATTCAAATGAATCACGCAACGTGTTTTACTAACGTTTGCGCTCGTCGAATTACTGGCATTTGCGCCATTATTTAACGTCCAAAAAAAAGCATGTCAAACTATTTTGCGCTTGAAATGTTATTGTTGCTAGGAGGGGCATCGCAGAGAACAGAGAGTGCGTGGTAGAAGGGAGAGGATTTTTCCCACATGTATTAATTTATTTAGAAAGCAAGAACACCATGTTCTCCAAACATATCATTTGCCAAGCCATATTATGTTTATTTTGCTTCAGGAAATAAAAGGCAACTTGGAACCAACAACTAGGAGTCACGCAATACCAGTTCTATCAAAACTTCTTGCAAACCTTCATTTTTTGACCTCCAGATGTTTTCAACGCACTGTGGCTTCTTTATTTCTTTATTTGCGACTACGCTAATTTGCACTGCGCTTGGTATATTGCGTTGGTCGATATGTAAATGAGACATTGCATCTGTGTTCTTTAATTTGCGCATTGTTATTAAATCACCCGCAGAAATTTCCCTTCCTATCGGTGCTGTTTTGGAATTGTACTCTTGCACTAATTTGCCCTGTTTAGTAAAACTGGCCCATACTGTGCTAAAAACATTTCAAGTTGCATATTAGTTAATGTTAGTTGTGTATAGGTTTATACTGTTTTACTTCATTGTTGTATGTCTGTATTTATGTAGCACCGTGGTCCTGTGAGGCACGACATTTAGTTCCACTGTATATCCCCACATGTAGCAGAATGACAATAAAGCTCAACTTGACTTGACTTGACTTAACATGTAAACATAGGTAAACTGTAAATTTAACATTTATTAATTAACATGAACCTAGAATAATAAATTTGGCAAAAATATTTTTTGTTAGCTCATGATACCTAATCCATGAATTAATGTAAAGAAATGGATGGCATTACAAATTGTTACCATAATCTTTAATGTTACCATAATATTTAATGGGACATGACAAAACCTACACTTGATTGTTACACTTAATTTGCTGTAGATCGTTTTCAGTCAACATTAGGGGCTAAACCCTTCGGTTACATGGATGCGAGTGAGAAATACTGGGTTCAGGAAGCCCAATATATCAAACAGCTGCAATAAAGAAATTGATGGGAAATGGCCCAAATGGATTCAGATAACATAAATAAATAATATCACTATAAAAGCCAAAGACTAAATCTGCTTACTTGGCAATTGATGCATGACACATACAGCATGCAATCAAGCTCCACTATGAGCACTATTTTGAAGATGATCTGTCCCTAATTCATTACATTAGTAAGAAGTTCAGGTTTTACTGGATCGTCTCTAAGCAAGAATTTCAGGCTACGCGTGAAGAATCTGAACAGAGGGCCTCTCTAATGCGTAATGTGTGTGGCCATGCATGATAGAGGCCGATATTGTCTTACGCCATCCTTTGATGGTGAGGAGAGCACGGTCTGACACCATGGAGGTTGATGGCTTCGTGTGTGTGTCGAAGAAGAATTAGTTTGTGTATAAGAAGAGCATTGTTTGACAGTGTGTTTATTCATGTGTATGTCAGGAGTCATTTCACACTTGTCAGCTTTCTTTTGTGTGCCGCAGCCCGCAGGCTTTGAGGAAAAGCTGAGCCGCCGTTTAAAAAAACTGCCCATTCATCCACAGTTTCTCTCAGAGACAGAATTTCTCAAATCTGCATTCTGAACTCTCCTGTTGGGCCTTGTATTTTAGAGCTCTCTTTACATTTACCTTTTGAAGCTCACAAGTCAAGGGCTGCGAGTGAAGCAGGCTTTGATTCAAACAGAGTATTCATTAAAACGTTAAAATGCATAGAACTAAAAAGAGCTTGCGTAACTGCCCTCTCAAAGAACGAACAGATGGTCCTAATGAACCGACTTAACCATGCGCCTTTAGGGTTGCTTTGCAGGTGTTGCATAAATCTTGCCACCTTCCTGAATAGTTATGGCATTCGCTCTCCACGACTGGCCTTTGTCCAGCCGCTGTCACCTCATTTTGCCAAAGTATAAAAGTTTTGCCTTCATTTTTCCCAGCTATTTCTTCCTTTTGTCCCTTTCAGGTGCTCTATCATATGCTGAGCTGGGTACCTGTATTAAAAAGTCTGGTGGCCATTACACGTACATTCTGGAGGCGTTTGGTCCTCAAGTGGCTTTTGTGCGATTGTGGGTCGACATGATTGCCATAAGGTCAGTAAATCCTCATTCATCCTCCGTCTTCATTGTCAGGTCTCTGGAGAGCTGCCAGAATAAACAAACACAATCCCTTCAACGCCCCAAATAAACACAAGCAAAGTCTCCTTAGATGAAGGTGATCTCTCAATATTACTGCTGGGCTCCGGTAGTCATAGAATAAAAACCAGAGATGAAGTGTCTTATGACAATGAACAAGCCATCATGGAGGCTCTCACGCAAAGGCTCAAGGGCTGTATGCAGCAGGTTCATATTTAATCACAACACCATCAAGATTAACATCTGTAGCTGTAGTTTGAAAGCAAACCAGCATTACATGAAAGAGTACAGCACATGTTCATGGCAAAGTTTCACCTCAGACTTTTGTAGGGTATATGTGGGACTCGTTCAGTGATTTTAACAGAAAAATGCAAGATAAGATGTTCTATTGCAATCATGATTCATCAAAAACATCATCAGAACAGCATGTTTTTGAGTGATCAGAAGATATTCAGTGCAGGACACAGTGCTCAGCGTTTATTTTCTCATCTTGAAGACCTGCAGGTTTGGCTGTGATCGCTCTGGCATTTGGCCGCTATATTTTAGAGCCCATCTTCATGCCATGTGGAGTTCCTGAACTTGCCATTAAATTGGCCACAACAATCGGAATCAGTAAGCTTTATATCATTTATATATTCGTATATAAAAATAGTGCTGCTTGATGACAGTGTGTGTGTGTATATGGGTTAATGTGTGCAATATTAACTATGAATTATTGTGTTTTTCTCTTCACTGCAGCTATGGTAATGTATCTAAACAGCATGAGTGTAAGCTGGACTGCCAGAATCCAAATCTTCCTCACATTTAGCAAGCTGCTCGCTATTGCCATTATCATTGTTCCAGGATTATACCAACTTTTCAAAGGTATTTAGTTTTTTTTTTTTTTTTTTTTTTAAATATGCTTACAAAAAATGTAATAAAATTATTATATTTAAAAATTATTAGTGCTGGCAAATGATTAATTGCGATTAATCGCATCCAAAATAATAGTTTTTGTTTACTGTGTATATTTATCATGTATATATATATACACACACATCCAGTATATATTTTGAAAATATTTACATGTATATATTTACATTTATGTAATTTATGTTATATATAAATATTAGTGCTGTCAAACGATTAATCGCATCCAAAATAAAAGTTTTTGTTTACATAATATATGTGTGTGTACTGTGTTTATTTATTATGTATATATAAATACACAAACATACAGTATATATTTTGAAAATATTTACATGTATATACATTTATATATTTAAATTATATTTTATATTATATAAAAATATATTTAATATATAAACAAAATATTTTTCTTAAATATATACATGCATGTGTTTGTATTTATTTATACATAATAAATATACACAGTACACATTCATATATTTTGTAAACAAAAACGTTTAAAAGTTTGAGGTCTGTAAGGTTTTTTTTAATTTAAATTTATAATTTATTTACATTTATAATTTTACAATTTTTGTTATTTTTTTAAAGACATAATTTTACAAAAGTTGTTCTTCAAATAAACACTGTTCTTTTGAACTTTATTAATTAAAGAATCCTGAAATAAATCCTACCAACCTCAACAGTAGTGTATAGGGTTGTTATTTTTTAATCACTATCAATTATTTATTTTTTACATTTCATATTTCATTTCCATTTATATAACTTTTGATTATTATTACTAATTAAGGGTCCACTAATTTGGCTTATGCCGAGTTCACACTGCACGATTTTAGCCATCGATTTTCACTTGCCGACAGGTTTTGCGAAATCGTGGGCAAATCAGTGCTCGTTCAGGCGAGTGACAATCACGTAGTGTGAATTATCGAAGACACGATCTGAGAGAATCGCCGACACATCGTCCATGAAATATTTGGCATGCTAAATATCTGGACCTGTCAGCGATTCAAAATCCTGCTGTGTGAAATGAGTTCTGACTGAAAAATACATCGGCGATGACCTATAGCCAATGAGAGAGCAAGATACAGGGCAGCGGAAAGTTCGGGGAGGAGTTCTCCCCAACAATCTTTTTTTTTTCACTGCAAATCAGTGTACAGACCATTTGTATCGCAGACTGCTTCTGGGCTACCATTTTAATAACATTTCCAGTTACCAGTGTTGGGCAGTAGCGTCGCTACTAGTTTAACTACATTTCTCAGCAACGTGGTGGTAGCGTCGCTGCTTTCTGAATCAAATAGCTTTTCAGTAGCGAAGCTCTATTTTTGATCAAGTAGCACGGTAGCGTCAACAAAAGCTAACGTTACATTTTCCAAAGCATTTCTGAAACTCAAGCTCAAATCGGAAATATAACTGCTGAGGATCGCTGATCCTAAACCAAAGACTATAGAATATAAGTCTTAAAGAGACTTTGACTAAACTTCGTAACGCCATTGGCTCCTCAAACTGTCAGTCAAACCTCATTATTCCTCCCGCCTCTCTCGTGAATGAAGTGCGGCGCGCAGTTTGGAGCATCTCAGTTTGTCTGCAGTCTGAAGGTAAATAAAATAACTGTTGATTGAATAAGTACAGCGTTTTCTTTATTCAAGAAACACTATATTTATAAAGGCTAAAGTTTTTTTATTTTTAAGGCGCAAAGAAGAGTGCCTTATATCATTTTGTTGTCGAGTCACAGCCAAATAGCTTGTGCGAAGCGCTGAATCTTTTATAATATGATATTTTGGCCAAATAACAGAAAAAACTGAGTGCCCACATAGCGACAGAACCTGCGAGTTCCTGAAAACGTAAATGTGATGCACGTACTGCCTCTGATGTGGCGGTAATGACGGAAAAAAACATTCGCTGGTCAAAAACTTCATATTTGAACTTGATTTTAATATAATGACACATGCAACGCTGCAAATAAACGTAGCCTATCTGTAGGCCTATACATTTATATGGTAACACTATACATTAAGATTTCAGTAATGTTAACTAACATGATGAGCGAACAATGAAAAATACATTTATTACAGTAGCCTATTTATTCATCTTTGTTAATGTTAGTTAAGGAAAATACAGTTGTTCATTGGTAGTTCACATTAGTTCACAGTGCATTAACTAATGTTAACAAACAACTTTTGATTTTAATCATGCAAAATTAACATTAAGATAAATGCTGCAGAAGTATTGTTCATTCTTAGTTTATGTTAACTACACTAGTTAACTAATGAACCTTATTGTTAAGTGTTAACCTTTGTATAAATATATCTGTATATAATAAAGCCACAATACCAACAACAGGAGATTTCTGGCCTACAGCAAACATTTCTTTTGCTTATGTCACAATATGAGGTAAATCCGGCCCTTTGCATGATACAGATTTTTGTTGACAAATTGGTTTGGAACAGTTGTTGAATAAACAATTAAACTGAACTATTATGCCTATCTATCTGCTTGACTGACAGATTTATTGATCACTGAGAGAGCATTGACTTGGTATGATGTTGGTTCAATATAAAAATGATTTTTTTTTTAAAGAGCTTGGATGTAGTAAACTACTTTTGCCATGTTGCTGTAGCTTAGCTTGCTACATTTCCCAGGGCTGTAGCTTTAGTGTAGTGAAGCTTCATTTAATGAAGAGGAATTGTTAGCTTAACTCACTACATTTTCCAAGTAGCTTGCCCAACACTGCCAGTTACGCATGAGAACTGTGATCTTGCGTTATTTCCTCATCACTTCTCGCTTGGTTGTGAAATGTAGTTTGTGGAACAGACAGAATTGTTGGCAATTCTTCCTATTGTAAAGTCATGCAGTGTGAAACCTCCTGTCGCCGATCCATCGTGCAATGTGAACAAAGCAGCAGCCGCATGCTACCCCGACAGTCGTGCAGAGTGAAAACAACGGTGATCCGACGACTTTGAAAATCGTGCAGTGTGAACTCGGCATTAGGAAAAACAAAATGAGAGATAATATCAGGCTGTGTTAGCTTACCAAAATGCTAATCATTTGTCACTGATTTCTTCTGCAGGGGAGACCAAAAACTTTGAAAATGCATTTGAAGTCAACACCGTAGATTTGACAGGACTTCCTCTTGCCTTCTACTCAGGGATGTACGCCTATGCCGGCTGGTGAGCCCACCTTCTAATTCCACACAAATCCCATAATGCCTATAAAGTCTTTGAATACATCTTTTGGTCTCGTACAGGTTTTACTTGAATTTCGTGACTGAGGAGGTGGAGAATCCTGAGAGGTTAGTGATTGGATATAACAAATATGATTTCTGCAGAAGAGGTTTGATGGTTTAATTCAGCTGTTTCTAGCATGGAAAACCATACCGCAGTGATGACTTAGGTGTTCATTTCCATTCCCCAGGACGGTGCCTCTTGCCATCTGCATCTCCATGGTGATAGTAATGATCTGTTACACAATGACAAACGTGGCATATTACACTGTGATGTCAGCAGAAGAGCTGTTAGCCTCCAGTGCCGTAGCCGTGGTGGGTCACTCCCTGTCTGCTCCTACCACACATCTTATTCATTAACAACAGCAGTGGCAAAATCCAAGATCCTAACATTTTTTCATGTAGCAGCAGAAACAGGTTCTTTTGAGGAAGAGATACCAGCTTTATAAATGAGTTCAAGCAATTTGCAGTAGTGACTGTAACAGTCAACACCTTCCGCCTCAGCAAAGTAAATGTGATTACATAAAGCCAGTGGCTCTAAATGCCTGTCTGTTTCTCTGCTGGAGAAATCATATATCTCTCACAAATAACTGACAGCACCAGAATCCGTGCGCAGAGATCTCCAGCTAGGCTCTGAAATGCTCTAAAAGCTTTCTCATCTCGTTAGACGTCTGTAATGCATTCATTTATAGCCTGCGTGTCTCTAAACAAGCTCGCTCTTTATGGAAAATATAAAGCCTTTTTACTGCACTGATTATTCATAAACACCAACAAGTCTAAAAATTGAAGATCAATGTTGTTTTCCTATTTTGCTTCACAAGATGAGCTCCTCTTTCTCACTCTCTTTTCATCTCTTCCCTCGCTTTCCATTCATCTTTCCCAACAGACATTTGCAGAGAAGCTGATGGGAAACTTCTCATACGCAGTTCCGGTTTTTGTGGCTCTGTCTTGTTTTGGGTCCATGAATGGATGCCTATTTGCTATCTCAAGGTGTGCGTCCCAATTTTGAGTCTCAGATTACATTACCTGTTTTGTATTTTAAAATAGAGTGATGAAAGTTTTAGGGAAATCAGGAAACAATTTTAATGATTTTAGTGTAAAAGTACCAATTCGATCTCAGGAGAAAACCTGCAAATTGCTTCAAGAGTGTGTTGACAATTACCCTTAGAATATGAAAAATCAATAATTAAATGTAGTTTTTTGGGCATATTTTAAATCTTTAGTCCCTAGTAGCAAGGAATATGTTTAAGATATATTTATTTTATACAAAGTATAGCTCAAATCTAATAACGTATTTACTGACATATCGCTCGAGACTTGATATAAAAATAATAATTAAACTTTATTGGGAGGACTACTGCTTAATATTAAGCCGAAATGTGTTTTAATGTCACTATTGATGACGATTGTATGATCTTTAAATAATATAGGTCTTTAAATGCAAGATATTTGAAGTGTACCTAAAGTATACTTCCAATAGTTCCACTTTAGCACAACTAAATATACTTTCATACTTCAGTATATCTTTAGTTGGACTTCAGCACTACTTCCAAACAACTAAAGTACAAAATTAGTTGTACTTTAATTTAGCAGTCTTTAAGTATACCGGTTTAGTGTACCAAAAGTACAACTGCAGGGTATTTTTATTAAGTACATAAATATGTAAATGTATTTGTAGTATATTTAGCATGAAATAAATGTATTTCAAATACATTTTAATTGAATATTTATTTTTGACTAGGGGTTTCAAAGTTTCAGAGTATTGACTTTTTGTAGATCTTGGTTCGTATTTACAGTGGATGTTTTAACATTGTGTCTCTCTTCCACAGAATGTTCTTCGTGGCCTCTCGAGAAGGTCAGCTTCCTGAAGTTCTCTCTATGATTCACATACGCCGACACACGCCATTACCTGCTGTGATTGTCCTGGTGAGTCATAGACGCACACATGTCCCACTCAATGGTCACCTGAACTGATACTCCTGTACAGCTGAACAAAACCATTTGCAACATCCTTTCTTTCCACACATCGAGCATTTCAAGTATCAATGTTCAGCGATGATAAAAAAAAAAAAAAAACATAGGAAATTACTCATAATGGCAGTCCAGGCTTATACACATTTGAAAGCTTCAAAATAAATATGTTCCCACTGTCAAAAGGCTCAGAAGATGAACAGAAAAACTTTCACTTTACAGGACCACTTTTTGTCAGCATGTATTTTTCATGTTTTCATGCCTACTTTATCTTTCTTTCAGTATCCCATCACACTACTGATCCTCTTGTTAGGGGACATCTACAGCTTGCTGAACTTCATGAGCTTCCTGCGCTGGTTGTTCATTGGGGTGGCTGTAGTCGGCCTCATCTACCTGCGCTACACACGCCCTGATATGCCACGACCGTTTAAGGTGACCCCCGTTTCTGTGCTGGCAGCCTATTATCTCACATCTCATACATCTCTAATGTAATATAACGGTTAAATATCTAGCGGTTAGGAAAACACAGCAGATTTAATTCTAAGGAGCAGAGGTGAGCCAAGCTATTGAGATCTCAGTTGTATTCTGTCACTTTGTTATTGTGTCCACTTAATCTTAGGTTGCTCCAGGGAACCTTTCTCTGGGATTGGTCAACTGGTGGTTATTTTGGATAAAAAGCACCCAATATACAGTGAAGTCACCATGAACAAACTGAGCTGACATTTTTGATGCACTGAGTACCTGTTTTTCCCTGTAGTCTTATCTAAGCATTTAATTTGTCGTAATGAAAAGTTTAGCTGATCAAACTAGAAGAGGCTGGGTGTAAACATGGAAATTAATTTATGATACGGCTGTGGATCCCCTTTAGATATGAAATTGAAGGTTTTACAGATATCCATGAGTGCAAACAAACATGTTGTTTAAAGGAAATGAAAATTCACACTTATGACATTCCAACTCTTCTTCTGCAAAACACTAACTGTACAGGTCACAATAAAAGGGCACACATGCACAATAAAGGATCATGAAAATGAAGTCTTTTGGAGTCATATGATTTATGAGGAACAGACCTAAATACAGTCTAAACTGGAAAACACATGCGGTTTATTGCACTTTCCAAAGTGCAAAGAAAAGGTCCCTCTTTATCTTTGTGTTTTTCTCTTTCTCAGGTCCCTATTTTCATCCCTGCTGTGTTCTCCTTCACCTGTTTCTTCATGGTCTTCCTTTCTCTATATTCGGATCCAATTAATACAGGGATTGGCTTCGCCATCTCTCTCACAGGCATCCCTGCGTACTACATATTCATCCACTTCGAAAGAAAACCCAAATGGTTCCAGAAATTGTCAGGTCAGAGGTTACATAAATGTAAATGGCAACAGCATAAATCTTCTGAATATGAATTTTTGTCTAGTTACACATTAATGATTCTTATAATGATGGCCGACAGGAAATGAAATGAATAAAAACAATACTCATTATGCACAAATTACAAAATATGTGGAAATATATTCCATAAGATATCATATACATTTGCTAATTAGTGAGGTTGGTTATTAATGTTTGTTTCCCTTGTGTTTCTCAGACTCTGTGAACAGATCACTACAGATCATCCTAGAAGTGGTTCCTGCCGAACACTGACTGTTATCCTTTTTCTTTGTACATGTATGTGTGTGTAGGCTATACAGTATCTGTTAATTCATGTAGTATCTAGTACAGTAGTTCTCAACTGGTGGGTCACAACCAAAAATGGGTTGCAAGTGTGTTCTGATTGACAGCAGAGAGAGAACAATCCTAAATGCAAATAATAAAATGCAACTGAAGCAAAACCAGTTGAGACCTACTGCTGTCGTATATCCAAAATGAAATACAATATCTCGGATGTCCCTGCCTCAGTCCACCTGAGAGAGAGAGATGTAACACTGTCATTTCAACACATTATTCATTTTCTAATGCTGTGAATCACCTAACATGACTGACATAAAGTACATGCATTTCACTGGTGATTTAGGATCTTGGCCAACTTTCCTCTTCCACTTATTCAATTTGCACTGCTATATCTTTATACACGTCAATGTCACAGACGTCATAACAAGTGATTCCACTGAGGTGTGACTCAAGAATGGGCTCAGCCAGGGATTTGGACATAATCTGTTTCACTCTCCTCAATGGCTGAGATATTTGAAATTCTGTTATACAGACATGACTGTACATGTATAAACTGAATAATGGCTACGAGAGTATAGCTATTTTGTAGGGTCTTGTCTGACCAATAGCATATCATATACACTACAGTGATATTTCTGTATACGATACACTGGATAATCTGATATTTTTATTGCCTGTAATGCTGTTTTATTGTACCATGCAGGAGAACTCCACAGAGCACTAATTTATGTTGATTATCGGTCCAGAATTGCTTTTAAACCTATTAACAACTTACTCGCCCATTCAACTTGAAAATTAATCTTATTTATGATCAGTTTACTCCCAAGTGAATTGCCAGTAATGATTTTGCACATTAACACTGTGTGTGTTTAAATACTAAATCACCCACATACTGTATATCCTAATAGGACAGCAGCCTACTTGAGAATGTCTGGGTTTAATTAAATCAGTATTATGTTATATTATTATGACGGTTTTAGAAAAAAAGTGTTTGAAACACTTTTACATTCACTGGTACATTTTTGTACAACATATTTTGTAAAACTATATTGACTACTACAGTAGAAACAACTTTTGTAAAGCTACTAGCAAACTTTGTACGACCAATTCTACCAAATTAAATAAATCTATTTGCCTTTGTCTTTGCTATTGCTGAAGAAAATGATTCTGTGATGTTGTTTGATTACAGGAAAAAAACAAAAGTTGACAAATTAGAGAATTGCTCAAAACATGATTGTTTAGAGGCACTTTATTTCAAAATAATATATATATATATATATGAATGTTTTTACAATATCAGTATTAATTTTTACATAAAATCTTTGTTGTAAATATGCATATTTCATGACATAGGCCTACTACCATATGAACACCCAGTCAATAAATAGACAAACCTAAAATATCATAATTATGGCTCCTGGTTCATTTTGAATTGGATATAACCAAAAACTGACTCATTGTTAAATCAGTTGTGAACTCGATAATGGCTATAATAATTCATTGATTGAGTCTAATTCAAACTGCTAACTTACAAGCGCGGTTGAAACAGAATCATTTTGAGTCATTTTGTCTGACTCATCACAAAGAACCTTCTCATAAAAGTCAGTTGGTTGCAAATCAGACAAAAACAATGGAAACAAGGAACAATGATGAGAACTTGTGATGAAATCACTTAAGTTTTCACAAATGTCAACACGTTAGATTCAAGATTCAAGAGTAGATGTTATTTTCACAAATGTGAGTGTTTTTTTTTTTTTTGAAGTTTGTGCCCATTTTAGTCACACTTTGGAGTCCTACATTAGCTGATCTGGATGTCGACACACTCGATACAAAAAACTCAATCCATCTACCAGTGCAATTATAGATTAATTATAGATTACTCTTCACTAAGCCTATAAAAGTCAAAATTTAGCACAAACTGCTTTCTCTTTGAGAATTACAGTCTAATCACATCCAGAGTGGTAATCTGGACCATGTGATGTCCTAACATGACCTAAAAGTGGTTAGAACGTCTTGGTGTATAGTGGGGCTGTAGATTGTACATGACAGGAAATATAATGTTGAAAGTAGAAAATGTGTTCTTGTGTCACACTGTGAAGATTTTGGTCAATGAACAGGTCTCACTTCACAGAGTCTGCAGTTGTTGAAAGAGACCAGTCAATGAAATAACAGTAGACATGCAAAACCCAACTCGCAGTGTTTGTGTGTGCATATAAGTTGTTGGCATTTGAAGGGATCTAGGAGCAGAATGATTGATCCATTCCACTAGGATGATTGCATTACTCCTCTAATACCTCAACCGCTTACTGAGCCTCCCCGAGAAGATGAGAATACAGTAAGAAAGAAAACAGAGACGGCTGAGGAAGAAAACCTTACTTCACCCACACAACAATATCAATGTGAGTTATGCTTGTGTATTATACTCAGCACCAGTATATGTGTGTGTGTGTGTGTGTGTTGGCACCACCAGGGGTCCCATATCGCAGGCAACACAGCTCAAATGACTTTGTGAATAAGTTGAAGCTGGTGAACCAGGATTGAGTGCCAAGATCATGGCACTGGCCCAACAGACTAACACACACACGCAAACACACTTGAGTGAACATACATCCCTGCCATTGTTGGACAACTGCCCGCTACAACAACATCAAGAGGAAGCCAGCTCCAGAGATGGGCATAATGCCATTACAACAAGAAGGAGCATGTCTGCACATAGGCCAGTTCATTCACACAGTCTGAAGATGGAGATGCACAGCTTGGTTAGTAGAGTTATGCTGGGAACCCTACAATCTTTACTGGAACATGGGGAACATAGTGCTCCATGCTAAACTAGAAATCACTAAAAGGGACAGAATGGGAATGACTAGAAGGAATCAGAATGGACTTTAACATGATTGGAACAAAGTGTTTTCCTTCACCTGTCAGTATTTCCTTCACCAGCCATTTTTTTTTTGGCAACTAACTAGATAAAAAAAATATTATTATCATGATGACAGGCTGGCTTTTCAACCATTTTCCTGTCGTCTTTCTTCCATAGGTTACTGCTGCAGTTCCAGCTGCTGTCACATGGGGGCGATAGAGTAAAGCTCAACAATCAGGCCTCCATACATGAAAGAGCTAAGAAGAGGTTGTGTACTGTGAGATCTCCATCGATCAGCTAGACACAGCAGCTGCTGCTCACAACAACAAATAACTTTGTGATCTATAATGCATTTTCTAATCCGCGCATCTGCACACTCGTTCATCTCCGTGATCGGCTTCACGTCGAAGATCAATGGCTCCTTCGCTCCCTGCAGACAGGGTCATGATTCTGCCTGACAATAAGACAGTGGGACTGATTTACTCGTTCCTATACTCTCTTTTAAAACCTCTGGTTGGCTTCACATTTCAGACACTTTTACAGCTAATAAACCATCCATCCAGGGCCGTAACCACCACAGGCGTGAAGAGGGATGTGTTGCTTTCAGAATTTAGATTAGTGGTCAATCAAAGTGGGTTTTTGTAAATCAAAGTTTACAAATCTTGGTTTTTGGGCTTCTTCCATGCATCCAACAGTGCAGCTAAAAATGTAAAAAAAATCGCAACAAATGCAGAAGCCTGTTATTTGTAACCTCTATAGTGGTTTTCTTTTGGGAAGACTGGAATCTCAATTACATCAACTGGAGAAATGGGACATGAAATGAGATAGCGAGGCCCACGTTACTGCAGCTCGGCAAACGTGCACGCTTCGCATGTGTAACTAGCTTAAATAAATGCATTTATTAACATGCACATTTGTGACTATAACAGATCCGGTCTCAACCATCCTTAAAAATCTGATCTTTTTAAGGTTGCTCATAATTCACAGTCAGTTGTGAAATGCTAGATCTAAACTGCTTACATTTATGCATTTGGCATTCTCCACGATCTCGGTGTTGTGAGCACCATGCTTGACTGTTTGACACTACATTAAGATATATCTGCCATCTTAAATAAGTATATTAAGGTATTATGAGTGTGTGGTGACAATATGAAAAGAGACGCAGGGTGACTAACCAATGATCACATGCTCCATCATGGTCTGTTTCCATATTGTCCGTGTAACAGAGCTTGTGACTTTCTGTCTCGGTGTGTGGCTAGCACATTTGTATTGTGAATGTCCATTTGTCCGTTGCATAAATCTGTGCGTCTGTGTACATTTTTATGCTGTGACTGGCAGACAAAGTCACCGAAATTACTTACACTCCATCTCTTACAGAGTGATTCACGCCTCCCTGACATTTCATCAGCCTTGGGGTGTCTGTGTGTGCGTGTGTATGTGTGCTGTTTGTGATGGTGCAGATATATGCATGCGACTCACCCGACTATCCTGGCATAAAGTAAGAACATGTTTATGCCATGCTTGTATTTATGGGAGTTCATATATAGTAGTTTACATACACAGCAGTAGGGTTTGACACTAAACATTCTGATGGTATCCAAGCCCTTAAACCTATTTAGAAAAACTTGCAGACTCACAGAGCACCTGCAGAATAACTGTTTTGTGTGTGCATTAAATATACAGTATATACTACATATGGATCCATAAGGATATATGACATACTAGTGACAGCACTGTCCTGTACTGTAACATGCTAAATTCTGTAAATATTTACAAAATTATTATGCATGCAATTGGCATACATTCTTATTAATAAAAACACAGAAGATTGAAATTTTAAGATTCATGCCATTTTCTAAAGCTTAATAAACACAATAAACTGCAAAAAGGGTATTACAATGGTGAAAAAGACCCATGTTTTAGTCCATATCTGTTAGCTTTAAGGTCATCTTCACTCTACTCCTAAAAGTTGAATTATGCAGAAATGCACATTTTAAAATGTACAGTCTTTCTTAAAACACAGCAAAAATAATAATGACCCATTCTTCACTACAAATATTATCATCCAATCAAAAGTGATGTTGAATGTCCAAGCCAATTTCCAATGTGCTATACCTAACCTTCAAACCTTCCGTCTTTGTTATATATATTAAATTATTTATCATGTTTATGTGCTTCCTTATACGTAAAAGGATTTATTTCTGTGTTTGCAGGCTCATGTGTCCAGTGTAACAGTGAATACTGCAGCTTGTGCATTATTTATATTGCATTATTATTTATCCCTGTTGCTTGTGCACAGCAGTACTCATTTGTCACGGAAAGGACACAGAAAGTTCCTCTATTATCAGAGACATCCACACACATGCATGCATGCACACATGCACACACAAACTTTATTGAAAATCTTGTTTAAAGAATACAGTCAGGATCATAACCAGCCTTTGAAGAAAAAAATGCTAGAAGTATGAGACACACACTTGTGTGAGTGTAGACAAAAGAGGCATCATGTGAAAGCCATGTGAAAACTATATCTGCATGTGTCATCTATTGGAGTGACGATACAGCTGGTAACCTCCCAGTACCCTCAGACAAATGTTCCCATTGTTTTTACTGTCTTCGGAGAAATTCACATACTTTTTGGTTGTGCATGCAAAGTTCATTTATTTGAAACTCTATATACTCTCTGAAGATACTCTCTCCGCCCACCCCTCACCCTTAGGCAGTTGTCTACAGGTTGGACCACAAAGTCTTCACCTGTCACCTTCATTTAGACTCAACCTCAACATGTCTACAGACCTTTAGATATTATGGTCTGTTTGTGCATGTGTCACTATTTTTTCTCTTTCCATCTCTCACGGATGACTAACTCAAAATGTGTGCATGAATATTAAAACAGCTCCAATCAACATGTCTCTTTACATCTTATTCACACACTTCTCCACTGGTGGCCCCAGATGTTGAGTCGGGACAACTGTTAACCTGCAGTCACACTGAGCTCAGCTCTCAAAGATATCAAAAATGACTTTTTCATTTTATTTTATTTATTCATTTTTTTTTTTTAGTTTTCATTACTTCAGTATGTAATGTGTCCAGTAGGGATGGACAATATCTGTACCATATCAGTTATTGGCCTACTGATTTTTAAAAATGTATATTGAATATAAACTGGCCAATTAATTTGATATAAATATTCAGAATTTTGCCATCATCTTTATCAAATTTCAAAATGAATATCCATTTTTCATAGTGTACATTAATGTATGGAAGCCCGTTTCCGCCACTGAATAAAAATAAAAAAAAAGGTTATTGCGACTTTTTAATCTCACAATTCTGACTTTTTTTCTCAGAATTGTGTGATATAAACTCACAATTGCGAGTTATAAAGTCAGAATTACGATTTATAAAGTCACAATTGCAAGCGCAATTCTGACTTTTTTTCTCGCAATTGCGAGTTTATATCTCGCAATTCTGACTTTTTTTCTCGCAATTGCGAGTTTATATCTCGCAATTCTGACTTTTTTTCTCAGAATTACGTGGGGGGGGGGGAGAGACTGATTTGTTCTCAGAATTGCAAGTTTATATCTCACAATTCTGAGAAAAAAGTCAGAATTGCGAGATATAAACTCGCAATTCTGAGAAAAAAAGTCAGAATTGTGAGTTATATCTCGCAGTTCTGACTTTATTTCTCAGGATTGGAAGTTTATCTCACAATTCTGACTTTTTAACTCGCAATTGCGAGTTTATATCACGCAATTCTGAGAAAAGTCAGAATTGTGAGATAAAAAGGCGCAATTACCTTTTTAATTTTTTATTCAGTGGCAGAAACGGGCTTCCATAATGTGATGTCAATTGGTTTAAGTTTATTTTTTAAAAATCAATTTAGACAAATTAGTATCAATAGTATAAATTGGGTATATTATAAAAATAATGAATCATGAACCAACCATCATTTTTGTATCTATGCATTTTCAGTGCTGAAGGGAAAAAAGAAAAAGAAATCCTACTAATATCCCAGTGTAATTATCTTTGCAAGGTAATAAATCTGAAGCACCTAAAGACATGACCTCATTTCGTAATGTTCTCCTTAAAAACACACAAATACACCTATTTGTATGCCTATTTATTACAAACTTTAAGTAAAAAGCCACTAATTTACAAGTTCCAAATTACATAATAAAACAACCACGACCTAAGTGAACTAACAAGGACAATGCAATGGATATAGGAAGCCACGTGGAGGGACCAAAATGATATCTAACTCTAAACAATCTCGTTTTCTGTCTTAGTAATTTGGTTTGGAAAAGGTAGTTATACCTGAAATGACTGTTATTTTCTTCTTGGCTTTGCTGTATGACTGCAGAGAATCAGTAAAATTAAGAACAGGGATGGACATTCTCTAGGACATGATTGGGTGCATTAGGTAGCCAATAAAAGGTCTTAAAAGTCAGCGTTCTTAGATATGATGTCCTAAGAGGTGAGCAACAAACTCATTATCTTCCATTTTTAGTATCTAGGGCAATGTGTTTCCAAAGGCTGTTGCCAAGCATAGATCAGCAAAAATCTGTGTTTATTCCTGGTGTACATCACAAACTGTAATGGACTTCAGTGATACATTAAAGGTGAAGTTCTTTGAAACCATTTCAGACTGGACATGGGCCCCCTGAGATCGGTTTCTTAAAATGATGAAGTGCATCGTCTACTGTCTTCACCGAGTGATGAGGATAGCACTATAAATCTTCATTAAAACCTGTCTCTTGTTTTGACAGCCTATGCAGGTTTTGCATCTTCATAACTACAATGGGAATCTTGCAGGCTTTAGGAATATGTGGCGTCCTGCCATTATGTATCTGCAACAATGTGTTAATTTTGTTAAAAAACAACAACAACAACAACAACAGATGGACAGAGAGCAACAGGACGGAACAGAATGTAGAGGTCTCAAACATTGTTCAGAGTTTAACCACTTTAACATGACACAATGTCTCAAAAAAGTAGAGCTTATTATGAAAAAACAGAACAGAAGAAGAGTAAACAGTTCCTTAAGTCTCAGGCAGACTGATAAACAAAATCAACTTCAAAATGGATTTTAATTATATGATAAAACAAATAATACATCAACTTCTAAAGCCATTTTAAAGCCAAATATATGCACTTTGTCTGCACAATAATGCAATGTCTCAGAATTATGTTAATTTGGGAGCTATCCTGTCATTATTAATATTTGCAAATAAATGTGATTAATTTGATTAAAGAACTGTCTGAGCATGTAATCATTTCAGTTACATCTTCACAATAAGGTTTATTTCTTTAACACTAGCCAATGCATTATCATGAACTAACAATACAATAACCAAAACTTGCATTTATTTATACTGTTAAAGGCATAGTTCACCTAAAAATGAAAATTCTGTCATTAATTACTCACCCTCATGTCGCTCCAAACCTGTAAGGCCTTCGTTCGATATTTTTGTTGAAATCCAAGAGCTTTCTGACCCTGCATAGACAGCAACGCAACTACCACGTTCAAGGCCTAGAAAGGTTGTAAAGACATCATTAAAATAGCCGGCCCCTGTGTCAGCAGCACCACACGCATGCGTCGTGGTACTCTTGTAAACGCATATCTAAGACTGACACGGAAGAGAAGAAATTGTTGAATAAAGTTGTTATTTATGTTCTCATTGTGCAAAAAAAAAAGGATTCTCGTAGCTTCATAAAATTACAGTTGAACAACTTATGTCACATGGACTATTTTAACAATGTCCTTACTACCTTTCTGGGCCTTGGACGTGTCAGTTGCGTTGCTATCTCTGCAAGCTCTCGGATTTCATCAAAAACATCTTAATTTGTGTTCCAAAGATGAACGAAGGTCTTACAGGTTTGGAACGACATGAGGGTGAGCAATTAATGACAAAATTTTCATTTTTAGGTGAACTAACCCTCTGATTTCTACATGTACTATAATATTTTAACACTAAGCTGTATAAACTAAAATTTCTGTAAATAATCTTCATGATGAATTATTTAAACTTAATATTCATTAATTATCATTAACCTAGAACCTACACTACAAAAATGTTCATTGTAAGTTCATTATACTTGATACTAATGTTCTGGATACCTGATACTAATGAATAGGCCTAAAACTAAACCTTACAGTAAAGTGCTACTGTACTAAAATTTTGAACTGACTGACAGTTCTAATAAATACCTATTCATAGACTCCTATACAAATACACACAGATTTACATTCATGACAGAGGTAATGAATTGAATACTCCATACATGACGCACCACAGGTATCTACTCCTCTTAGCGTGTAATAAAATACTGCACAGACACACCTTCTAATGAGATCCCTGGAATACTTGAAGATTCTTTGTGAAACTGAGAATGTGTGTGTGCTTACAGATTCATTCTCTCCACAGACAGAATGTGATGAAGATGATAAACAAGGTTTATGTTTATCGGGGGGTCATTAAAGTCCCCCAGGCCTCATTTTAGATGTGTGTGATCTGTAATGTGTCTCTGTGTGTGTTTTTTTCTTGTGTGAGTGTGTTTTACTGCTACATATAGATGAAGATGTGTAGGAATAGATTTGCCCACTCGGGTTATTTGTTTGAATGGATTAAATGTCAGATGCAGAAATGATATTACTATGTGGATGACCTCTGGAGAATGAGAAAAGATATCAGTGCAGAGATTCTTATTGTCAAGAAGCAAACACTCACTCACACCACTGCTGTGCTTCTCTGTCACTAGGGAAGTACCACACAGCCAGGCTTATGAAAATATCATTAAAAAATAATATTAATATGTTATCTGTCTGACTTTTAATGTTCTTTGCTTCTATCGGTCCCTGTCCTGCACTTTTCTCTGTTCTAGCCCACCCTGGGGATGCAGTCTGGCTGGCTGGCCCTCACCCGGCTGTCCGAAAGAATTAGTGCAGCTCTGCTGCCCCCCAACTGCCCCGTGTCTGCTTTAGTTACCTGTTTCCAAATGATCAGCCCACCTGAGCTCGACCGCAAAAACAAATACACACACCGCTGCTTTACATCCGTAGCTGGATGAATGCCGCTCAAATGGCACTTTAAAAACAAACCTTGATTCTAATGACACAAAATTATAATGAAAAATGCATCGTCTAGTGAGAGAGTCACTGCTTAAATGCCATTAAACACTGTCTATTCTGATGTGTGTCTACAGAAGTTGAAGGTTTCTGTGCTGCTCACTTTGTTGCTGGTTTGTGTGTGTGTCTGAGGCTCATCTGGGATTTACGATGGCCACATCCATGATGATCATGGGACTCAGAGGAGCAGCATGCGGATGATCCTTGAGGGTGGATAGGAAAGCAGCTCTATGGCTGTGGCACACAATGAGCCTGTAAACAAGGGCTGTGAAGACTAGTCGATTAGTTCGACCACATGAATAACTGACATTATTTAATTCTCCATTTAGAGCACTTAATAGGCACAAAAACATCATTAAAATGTAGCAATAAATTCAACTAATAAAACTAGTAAAATCTATACTGAGCCATTTCATAAGATATACTGCTTCAAAAAAAACAAAAAAAAAAAACAGGGTTTAAACTGCAGACAAAATAAATTGGAAACACAACTACTTGTTAGAAAAGTACAGTCACTCTAACATTCAAAAGCTTGGGTATGTTTTTTTTTAATGTTTTTGAATGAAGTCTCGTATGCTCACCAAGTCTGCAATTACTTGATCAAAGTACAAGAAAAACAGTAATATTGTGAATATTCATTACAATAACTGTTGACTGTTGTGATGAACTGATTTCATGATGAACTGAGTTGTGTTGATTCATATTTTTTTTGTATAAATAGTAGTGCTGTCAAAGGATTAATTGTGATTAATCACATCCAAAATAAGTTTTTTTGTTTACATAGTATGTGTACTTTGTATATTTATTGTGTGTGTGTGTGTGTGTGTGTATGTGTATATATATATATACACACACACACACACACGCATGTATACATTCAAGAAAATATGTTTATATATTAAACATTTTTATATATTATACAAGTTATATGAATATAAATATATACACACTGTAAAAAAATAAAAAAGTTGAGCCAACTTAAAAGTTTAAGGCAACCAGCTTCAGTAGATTTTTGAGTTTTCTCAACTTATTTTTTTAGGAAATTTCTGAGTTTTCTCTACTTTTTGTTGTATAAACTTAAAACAAGAAGTTGAGAAAGCTCAAAAATCTGCTGAAGCTGGTTGCCTTAAACTTTTAAGTTTGCCCAACTTTTTTTTACAGTGTATGTAAATATTTTCAAAATATATACTGTATATTTGTGTATTTATATATGCAGAATAAATATACAGAGCACACACATATTATGTAAACAAAAACTTTTATTTTGGATGTGATTAATCACGATTAATCATTTGACAGCACTAATAAATATTTATGTATAAAATATTTTGATAAATTTATTTCAGGATTCTTTGATGAATAAAAAAAATAAAGAACATCATTTATTTGAAAGATAAATATTTTTAATATTATAAAAGTATTTGCTGTCACTTTTGATCAATTTAATACATCCTCGATATTCATTTCTTTCAAAAAAAATATATACCTTACTAATCCCAAACTGTTGAAAGGAAGTATACTTCCCTTTACTCTCATCCAATCCAACATTTTTCCTCAGTCACTCTGACACACCTGAAACCAACTGTTCAGTGGTTTAAATGTGTTGTCCAGATGTTGAAAGAAACATGAGGGACATGTTTAACAACTGACAATGCAAGCTGCTTTAATGAAGACTGACTCCAACCTCCATCCCAACTACGCAGGACACAATCTCCAGCTGACGTGTCATGGTGTGTCATTTACATAAGGTAAACACTGTCTCAGTGATTACTGTTTTGGACAACGAGTTGACAGAAACGGAGTAATCCCTAAAATAATATGTAGATTTATTTCCTAATCACATATTATTAACTTAATGCTATGTAATCAGACATCTAAAGTAGACTTGCATGGAAAAAAATGTGTGAGCACTGGAAAGCCAAAGTCATCAGAAAATGTTCACTGTCTGCTGCCTGCATTTGACTTTCTGACCTTACACTCGCACTCAAAAGTGTTGTGATGGTGAAAAAAACTCCGAACACAGATACAGAATTAACCTTCCCAAAAGGGCCGCCCAGTAACAGGCAGTCCTGGAATCTAATCATAACCTTGACAAGTTGAGAGGGCGAATCCAACACGGAGCGGAATGCCCAGAATGTGTCATTTTTGAGGGGTCACTGCTCATATGGCCAAATGTGGCGGCTTCCTGTCTCACAGCCATGACTTTATACAACACTGCAAGCTAGAACATTCTTCAAATTGCACTACAGTTAGACAAGGTCATTACCACTCACGCTTGTGAGAACCACATTTCTCGTCTATTAAATGTATTTATTCGGCTTTCAGTTGCGGCACTAATTTGGAATTCAGTTTAATTACGGATATTTGGAGAGCTCTAAAATCATCAATGAATCTTAACAAATAAGTCTTGCTCTCAGCGGTTGCCCTTAAGAGTCTGTGTTTTGATTTTAGTGCAACATCTGAATAATAAAAAGCCTCTCAATAACTCTGGTGTGACTGAAGAGCATTGCAAGGAATTCTTTGTTTTATTCGCTGCATTTCTGGGAGCAGATAACTAAAAAAATGCTGCATATTTTAATAATCGGCATTCTGATGAGAAGGATAGCAAGACAAAGAGTGCGAAAGCCAGCATGGATGTGAATGAAGTCACACCTCAAATGAAGCACAACATCAGCCGCAGGATATGGAATAATACACCGGATGAAACAAATGTTGGAGGAAAAGAGAAACAGACAGATGAAGCGAGCAACAGAGAGAGAGAGAGGCAAAGAAATAGAGAAAGAGAGAGAGCATGAGCCAAGGGAAACACCTAGGGATGAGGCTTGACACTGTGACAGCAGTAATTGAACTGAAGCTGTCTCTTCAAAACTCCCAGCTAAAAGTCCAACACAATTACAATTGTTCAGATCACAGGAAGGAGTCTTTCTAGGGTCCTCCGATCAACGTGCTGCACTCCCTCTGTTCTCTTTGATTCTCTTCTGGCACCAATTAAAACTGAGGAGAGAGCATGAAAATGTGCTGCACGCTTAAAAAGAACAAGAGGAGGAGGTTGTGGGTGTATGTGGAGGGGGCACAAGTTTTATTTCCGAAAAAATCAAACTCATTTGAATACTTCATTTGTCTGACAGTATGAGCATCAGACAGCTCTTCCCATGTTTGAAGGCCCCGCGGCTCTTTGAAGCTAATCTTGGATTATGGTAAATTAAACAAAATCCTACTCTACTCAGAATGTGAGTGCAGATCTTAGGGATAAAGAAGGTAGGTTTAACTGCAGGGCCCAGCCTCTCTTCTTAAGATTCAACAAACAAAATCACTTCACAAACTTTGCAGATGATAGCAGCTGGAACATCAGTTGGACTTTCTGATCACAAAGATTTATAGCAAAAAATCTACAACTGTGCTCAAATGTAACCAGAGTTAATGAGTGCACAGTTGAAAGCTCCCAGTCAATATCAGAAGCGTTTTGCATTTTCGTGTGATTTCTAACTGGTTGGATAGAATGTATTCATTCTTGTAATATGGTTTTATGGTTCTTATTTTTAGCTATTTTGGTGGTCACCACTGAACGTGGCATATTACAGTTCAAGAGGCATTACAATAAGCAGTTACTGTACCATATCTCAGACATTTATCAAAACATATATGTGACCCTGGACCACAAAACCAGTCTTAAGTCGCTGGGGTATATTTGTAGTAATAGCCAAAAATACATTGTATGGGTCAAAATATCGACTTTTCTTTTATGCCAAAAATCATTAGGATATTAAGTAAAGATCATGTTCCATGAAGATATTTTGTAAATTTCCTGCGATAAATATATCAAAACTGAATTTTTGATTAGTAATATGCATTGCTAAGAACTTCATTTGGACAACTTTAAAGGCAATTTTCTCAGTATTTTGATTTTTTTGCACCCTCAGATTCTAGATTTTCAAATGGTTGTATCTCGGCCAAATATTGTCCGATCCTAACAAACCTTACATCAATGGAAAGCTTATTTATTCAGCTTTCAGATGATGTATAAATCTCAATTTCGAAAAATTGACACTTAAGACTGGTTTTGTGGTCCAGGGTCACATATAATCTCTTGTGTAGAACTACCTTCCAAAAAACATAGACCTAGTTACAGATACACATAGGCCTAATTAAAAAAATAAACTCAATCTAAACTCAAATATATCAATATTTCAGGTAGCCATGAGCTTGATGATGTCTAGTGAGCTGGTCATTACTCCAAAACAAACCAAGAAGGGGGTTCAGGACCCTGATGAAAATTCACAAACAAATGACATACAGGATCCACACCATTTCTAACAATCTTCATCAATGGAAGCAGCTTTAGGGCAGGATTTTATCCACATCGGGCCACTTAGTAGAAATGAAAATCAGAAATGTTAATTTGTTTCCCCAGTTTAAAAACCCATTCCCTTACAATTTCCTCCCAGAGTTTGTTGTGATTTTTTTCCATTCAGGTTATCTGCTTCCTTACTTTAATAAAACCCTTAAGTACCATGCCATCTGCTGCAAAGATATTGTGGCATGTTAGCCTTCAGGCTAAAAAACTTAATAAGCTGTGACATATTTTTCATATGTTTGATTGCCTTTCCTGGTTTAGCATGTGCAATTCGTTGCATGCTGTAATTTGCCTTAATATTATCAAGAATAAAGTAACTTTTACACCGCAATGTAGTCCATTCCCTATGGGCGCAAAGGCTAACTGTGAGGCTAGACTATATTAAGAACTCAGTTATTAATATAGCGAAAGAAACTTTTTAGTTGTGATACTTATTTCAAAAGAAGTGTGGAAATTACGAACACTAAAACAACAAATTATCCACTCTAAAATTATCTTAGCCTAATAAAGTAATTAATAAACAAATTAGACAAGACAGTAATTTGATTTCTACATTTAGAGGCTATATAAATGTTTTAAATATACTGTTTATACCAAGTTACTTTTTTCCCATTTATTTTGTCAATTTATTTATCTTAGTCTCTAGGGCATGAAACTGTCACCAGATGACAGTTTGTTTACCAGAGTAGATTTCACAGTAAATTTGTTAACTACATGACATTCTCTTGGTGTTTTGTTTATAGTTACTCATATTTGAAAACTGAAAACAACAGTATATTGTAATGGCCTACATTATTATACTGTACTTAAAGGGATTGTTCAACTGGCATCATATTCTCTCAAAAGCAAACTATTTTTGTATTATTCAGTTGGTTAAGGAATTTGGTTACTTTTAGGCCCAGGCTTTGGTTACGTTTAGGCACCGTTAACGGTGTTTTCCACTTCTTCCACTGACATTTCCTCAGTGGATTTATCAAGAAAGTTTAACTGACTACCACACTGCTTAGCAAGCACGACTAAAAGGTTTCAATTCTGCATGCATCTGCACATTACCCATAGAGACCAGACAGTACAGTAGCATGAAGTCCGAATGAACTAATTAACATGGTTTACCATTCTAACGGCTTTCACTAAATGAAATCTGGTAAAATCTGAATATCAAGTAGACTATACAGGTCAATTTGTCTAGCTGTGGACTCATGCTAAGCCTTTATTTGGCTGAAAACTGGCTTTAGGAGTGTTAAAGTCTTGTTGTGTGAGCTTATGTGCATATGTGTGTGTGGCATGGCACTCAGAACTTCCTCTTGAGTGCCACTTCTTTCTCAGCTCTTAAATGGATTTCACATCATTATGCTCATGCCCAGAGAACCCAGGGCCAAATCAACCAAAAAGAGCTCAGCCATTAAAAAGCGACATTTCCACAGCTCTTAAGGCCCTCTTCCCTCATCATTAAAAAGGCTGTGACTCACACGGCACTGACTGACGGATGGGTGCAGCCCTCAGGTCACCGTCTTTGCCACACACACACACACACACACATCGAAAACCCTCCGTCCATGTTCCGGGCTTTAGATAAAAACAATCTTTCCTCAAAAAAAAAAAAAAGAAGCAGTTTATTTATTTATCCTGTGAATCCCTTTGAGGAACCACTGACCTTAAAACTGACCAGCACTCTCTGGAAAAAGAAATACTCCTGAGGTCACATTATTAATACAGTCATTCTAACTAAAACGCACAATACTGTGTCTCTTTTGTTGCAGACACACATCAGCAGTGTCTAGTTATGCTTGAGCTACACAATCACTTAGAAATAAATGAAACGGAAATTTTGGCCATTTTGTGATAATCTGGTCTGTTATGCTTTTTTCAGTTCATTATAGAAAAAAGATTCCCTTTAATCATCCAAAAAAATGGAAACTGTCATCATTTACGCACCCTCATATCATTACGAACCTATTTGACTGACTTTCTTCTTTAGAGAGATGTTGAATAATGCACTGGTAACTCTTTTTCATGTACAATGTACAATGAATCAAATGGAGCATAAAAGTAAGTAAAATAAAAAATTGTTTGCCATAGCTAACAGCTTTGTGTGGCTTCCTTTCAGTGGCTGTTAACTTCTGCAAGCAGATCATTGTGTCTGCTGTTTGAACTTGAGAACCCGATCAATCAGATTCATGAATTAATCATTCAGATATATTTTTGTGAAGGTTACAGTTACCATTGTTTCATCAAATTTTCTTCAATAGGAATCATTGTGATTTGGAGAAAAGATTTCGGGACCCATGCAGATTTTGCAATGGGTTCAAGTTGGAAATTTGTGCAAATTCAACGTTTACCAGCAGAACAGTGTCTTCTGTGTGATCTGTGCTTCAACATTTACACTATTTTCAATAGACAATGAACCTTTAATTAATAAAGAGCACTAGTACAGATGTCATGTCACACAGACTTGGAATATAGCACACTTGTCAAATGGACTACATTTATGGCTTTCTTTTTTGTCATTCTGGAGTTTGGCAGCCCCCAATCCCCCTTTACTTTCATTATATTGAAAAGAGTGACCTGGATATTCTTCAGAAATTCACCTTCTGGGTTTCTTGTTAGAAAAAAAAAGTCATACAGGTTTGGATGAGCGACATGAGGATGAGTAAATAATGACAGATTTTCATTTTCAAGTGAACTATTGCTTTAACAGTAACTGTTCTGGGATCAGAGCGGCAAACCTTCACACAGACTTTCTGACAGACAGACGAAGAGACAGAAAATGTTTCGAATCTTTCCAGCCTTTCTCCCCTTCTTTCATTTCGTTCTTTCTTCTCACTGTTTTTCTGATCTGGAGATGAGTAGGAGTGTTCCCCTGAGTGTGTGTGTGTATGTGTGTGTGTTTACATCCATACACTCAGGGTTAGGGCTCTGTGGGGGTGTTAAAGTGGGGCATCCTCCAACCTTGCTCCAACGTCCCTACGGCAAGTGAGCTGTCAGGAAGTGTTGGGGGAGAGATGCGTTGCCCCATCACCCCTTCATCCCCTCCAGCGCCAACAGAGCCTCTCTAGCCTCATCTTTCCTTCCTTCTCTCCATCCCTAGGCTGTAGTGTCTGTTTGGCTGTTTGTCGGCGTACAGATGCTTCATGCCCACTCAAAGCACCAGGCAAACGGCATTCTGGGGGATTTACAGGCTTTGAAATCGGCTGTCAAACCGTCACTGTGAAACATGAAGCCGTGGAAAAAATGTGCCAAGAGAGTCACCAAGTCTCCCGAGATAAGAATTCACTCAAGGCAGAGGGGAGATGAATTTGGGACCGGCGAAACTTTGACAAGTAAGCGCGTAAAAATATATGGTTGTATGTGTGTGACTAGAACATCAGTATTTCATTCTCCATAGCCCTTCCGCAGCACAGGGCAGTTTCCCTGGAGGAATGTAGAATGCGCACAAACAGAACGCCAAACATGACAGGATATGATCCTTACAGGCTCACATCTGCACTTCAAAACCGAATGCCTTTCATATTAATGGAACTTGGCCCATGTGGCCAATGGGAAGTCAGGCTGGATGGGAATATGTGGTCAACTTAACCAACTTGACACTTGATGTTTCTTTGAGAACTTTTAAGAATGTTTGCATGGATCACATTAAGTGTTTTCCTACATTTGATAGGTCAACCCAAAGGAAAAATGAAAACTAAGATTTTCACAGTCTTGCATCATAGAACTTACTGTCTTTGGAAATGTGCTGCCCTTTATGAAGACATTCTAGCATTATATTTCAATTTATACAGTTTTGTTAAAAAATAGAGATGGTACAGACAATTTTTTCCCCAATAAATGCTAAAAATAAAAATCCCACAAACTTAACTTAAATTTTGCAGGCAAAAAGATTAATTGTCTACTGTGAATAATGTAGCGATGTATGAAGCACAGAGGTCACTTTCCCCTCAAGGGACCCAAAGAGCAATAGGTCAATAAATTTGTTTGACCAATATTTTTACTAAAATGTTCACACTTTTCTATTTAATAGCCTATCATTTTTTAAATATCAGGTTTACGATAAATTACATTAAAATATTTAAAATGATTAAAATAAACATTAAAATAAACAGATAGCACAACTTTCATAAATATATAAATAATAATAATAATAATAATAATGTGCATTTTAGTTTTATTATTCTTAATAATAAATAAATAAATAAGGGTTTTAAACAATATTTTGTTTTAAAAAATACCATTTAACAGAAATAAAACTGGTTCTGTTTTTTTAGGGATGCCCGATATTATCGGACTGATATCGGAATCGGCCGATAATGGCTTTAAATGTAAATATTGGTCCGATATGAAAAATTATGCCGATATGTCTTGCCGATAAGAGGAATACATTAACTCACATGTGCTCAGGGTGTGCTAGTGATTACATCATGTCAGCAGTGTGGCTCATTCTTGAAGCAAAGTTTTGTCTGAATGATGATTAGATTCACTTTTTTGGATCCCTGCATTTAATCTGTGAAACCATGTACAGAATGATGTTCAGTGTGTGATAGAGTAAACAGTAATAGCACGTGCAGCGGCAGCAGTGACAGCCTCCACCAGGTCCTAATGCCCATTCGGTAAGGAGTTTTAATCAGTAGGGGGCGCTGTTGGCCTACTTCTAATTAAATTTAAAGTAAAATAGCCTACACAAGTAACATTTAGACTGTGTTTCTGATTAAATAAAGCAGTAATTGATGTCATAAAATAATGAGTATGTTTTGATTTAAAGGTTAGAAGCTATAGCTTGCATAATTTTTTTTTTTAAATCACAAACATGACACTTGTAAATTAAATAATTTTATATATACTGATTTATTCATTAATGTGTAATATGTTTTATTTTTAAATAAATCATAAGCTCTAAAAGATTTTCAGAATTTTCCCAACTCGTTTGCATTAGACCATCTACAAATGTTAAATCTTATAAGTAAAATAAAATATTAAATATAAAATAATATATATATATATATATATATATATATATATATATATATATAGTTATTTTCAAAGCTTAAATGTGCTGTCAAAAAAAAACTTCATTATTTAATTCTAACAAATATGTTCTTGTTAAAAACTAACCAAAATTAAAAATTTTTGCTTATAATTTCAGCACAGGAGAGACTTGGTGTTGTTTCCAAACAAAAAGGAAAAATAAAGGTATCGGTATCAGCCAAAATGATTTTAAAAATATCGGCATATCGGATATCGGCAAAAATCCAATATCATATTTAATTAATATTAATTAATTAAAATAAAGATTTGGGGGCTGGCTCTTTTGACTTGGACCAGTAAGCAACCACCTGGCAACACCCTGACGACCAATCACAGCAGTCTCGTATCATGGCAGCGAGCTTCGCACTGATAAACACCACTTATATTTTCTGCAGAAGTTGTACATCTAGTAGGAAGATGATTTTCGACTGTGGTAAGCTAGTAAATGACAATTCCTCTCATATAACAGACACTCTCTCTTTACCTCACAAACATACATAAACTCTTGAGAAACAGCTGCATCCCTGAGTGTGTCTCCGCTATCAGGTTTGCACCAGTGCTGCTCTGCCCCCTCACAGTCCTGCAGCTAAACATGTGCTTATCACTGAGGAACGTTTGACTTGGTAAAAGCTCACACTGCTTAGCACACACACAAATACGCACTTATATACTCCTTCCTTTCTCTTTCCCTCCTCCCAATGCGGTGCTAAATGAATTTAAGATTTCCTAAATTAAACAAAAATCTTGCAGGACACGAGGGCATCATTACACATTTAGTACAGCTCTGCAAAGTAGGGCAGCAGAAATGCAGTTAGATCCCCCAAGTAAGGACTTAGGAATCAGGAGAATACAGAAAATCCCAGACCTCTGTACCTCGGGAGTGAGCGTTAAGACGGACGCCTGCACTTCTTCAAAAGCACAGAGGAGCAGTTGAAAAGATAATCTCCATACTTAAGAATTCATGATTCAAAATGCAGCCAACTCAAATGCCCATGTTTACCACAAGAAGTGGTATTAAGAGTAAAAAAGCAAAGAAAACGCACTCTGTATGGAAATCTACAGCAGAACCGACTCCAAAATAAGTAGGAAATACATATCGAATTTAGGAATACATGTTCCATTCTTCAGTCAAAAATTGATCAGTATTAGAAAAAAAAAATCCACATTCGGTTTGCTTGCAGAGAATCTGAAGTACACAACTGAGGTTCAATATGTGTGTCTTCTTCGCAGTGACTTCCTAGTCAAAACAGACAGAGCAACTAATTCAGTACAGAGCACAACAACCTGACATTACAGGAATACAGACAATGCATCCAAACAGAGGAAGGTTTATCTGCGATTCCAGGCTCAGCTCACGGTGATGTGCTCTGCTGACTACGTGAAGTGAGAGAATTTGAGTCGGCAGCGATGGATTGGGCTGTCTCGCTCTCAGGGACACCCAGATACTGTCTGTGTGTGGCATAACTAATGTGTAGAGGAGCTCATGGATCACACAACACAACAGCTGTTCTGTGATAGAGCAATCGATTAAAAAATGGGAGACAACTTAAGATGGAGGAGTCGGGGATGTTTGTATGTGAGGAGGAGGGAATGAGAGATGGAGAAAGAGAGAAAAGAGTTTAGGGGCTGATGGAATGACATGCAATGCTATACAAACACAGACAAACTGATGCATTGGATAACTTGCAATCCATAATGACAGTCGCTACAGTTTGTTTCTTGCATGTGTTTTGTTTGAATGGAATAATTTCTCCTGTATGCCAGTATGGGAAACACAGCTCTACCACAACATAACACCTACCCCACAGATTCACTTGTCAATGTATTGTTTGCAGTATTGTCGAAACGTTAACATGTAGCTAGATTCACTACTTTAACCAATTAAATACATTTTTGACAAATTTACAAACTGATCTGACAACCTTTCACTGCTTTCCAACTGAAAACTGTCAAGAGCACCAAGTCATTCCCATACACAGTGAGTTCATTCAGTGAAGAATTTACCAATATGGAAACACATTTCTGCCACATGCTTTGGCAAGTCAAAATTATGACATAAAAAGTCACAATGACATAAAGAAATAAAAATAATTATGATTACCACGCATGTTTTTGTGGTGGAAATGGGCTTTCATACATAGGTTACAGTGTAATTTTCAAGTGAATTGGACTGAACGGGTATTTTTCTTGCAATTCAATACAAAGTGCGATACTTTCAGCTTACTGTACATGATCTACATCCCCAGACAAGAGGTTTGTTTACATTTACTGCATGTTGAACTGTCAAATATAGGCCTACACCATTGTGATGTTACAACATCTTCAAAAAAACATTATAGCCACATATATAATAATTTGTATCACGAGTACAAATCACAGCATGCAAAATTAAAACCCAGCTGAGTACTTTAGAATGTGATAAAGTAGCAGCACATACCTGTTCAGTCATGCGAGTTCTGATGAATTTTTCATGTCATAAATTCCATTAGGGCTTTTAGTCCAAAGTACTGTGAGCATATTCAGAGGAAATATCAATGAATTCTCATAAGTTTACTTAACATTTCTTTATAAAGTAGAATTTATGCATTTTCCGCTAAATAACGCCAACATTCTTCAGTGAAACGCTACTGTAATTTGGGTTCCATACATCCGCAACGCCAGGGGCTGCACATGAGCTGTTATGAACGAAGAGATATAACATATTCCTCTGCCACAGTGGAGAGAGCGGGATGTTTCTAGTCTTTTTTTTCTTCTTTTTGGTTAATTAGTTTTTAAAGATACAGTCAGCCACGAGGTACATTAAAGTAAAATTTAAAATAAAAAAGAAAGTGAAATAAATTACACTGAAAGAAAACATGAAAATGTTTATAAATATAAACACATTTTATAGTTTTATGATTTTTTTTAATTTAGTTAATTACTTAATGTACATGCACCTGCTAGTGTGATTACATACTGTGCTTATTTATTTGCTTAAGATAAAAAAAAATTGATTGTGACAGGTTTTTCAATATTTTGAGTTTACATGTTTAAATTTGTAGTATAGGGCTGTGGCAAAGCAGAAATTTGGTTAATGATGAAATGTTTCTGAAATTTCATTTGAAATTCCTTTTGTAAAATACCCAAGCACAGGTTGTTGTGTTTATCAACTTCTGTCCTTAAAATCAACTGTGCCTTTCTGACAGTCTGTCAAAAAATCAAAAATAAATTTTCAGCAGATTTTAAGTTAGTCAACATCTCTCACACTTCCCATTTTCCTTCTTTGATGAGACTGAGCAAATAAACAGGTGTGTATCTGCCTTTATGTCATCTCCGTCTCTCTATTTCTCTTATCTCTTCTTGCTCTATCAGTCTCAAGGGGTATACAGAAGTGAAGGCTGTCACAGACATCTAAGCATTTTCTTGCATTTTGAAACAAATAATAAAGCAGACTCTTTTAACTGAGATCCAAAGCCCTGATGAAGGAATGGGAATTTTGTGAAAAAAGCAAACATTTCTTTGGCGCTTCTGCTGACATATTCTAAATTCCCTGTGAATTTATTCACGAATGCAATCTGTGTTGCACGTGAAAAGTGTAGGAGTTGTGAAATCAAAGAAGTGCGACTAACACCTCAATATCAGCAAACTTCGAAAGTTGAAATTACTTTGGAGATGAGATAAGCCGACCTGTCCACATTTTTAAAGGTGACTGATGTCTGAACCTCTGTGAAAACCTTTTCCATTAACTCTTCAATGGGGTTTAGCATTAGGTTTTGCTTTTAGGTGTAACTAAATGTTGACCTTTAATGAAAGAAAGCATGTAAATAGAAAACTAACCACAGCAAAAGATGCTGTGAATATCATCTTGTTAAAAGGAAATGAGAAATCCGTAATTTCACAAAAAGCTATAGCATGACCAGTTTCTTTGTGAATGCTTTGCTGCATGTCAGGAAATTACAGAAGTTCAATAATGGAATGGCGCTCTGCCTTAAATAAAACTTTAAAGGAATTACATCATTATGAGTGGGCTTCCCCATGGCGCTACTTCAAAGGAAATGTCAAAGCACTCCAAAATGGAGTGCCTCTGATGCCTCTTATATGATGCTTCTGAAATATTGAGACTGCATTGCCACAAATCCTTTTAAATTTTAAGAAAAACCCTTAACTTAGGTTTCTTTCTAATCAAAGTGCCTCCATAACCCTACTAAATGGTTCGACATTATAAAATGGCAGTATGTTAAATCAAAGCAGGCTAGTTTAATAAACCTGGCATAGTACACTATTTGGCTCTGACAAAATGCATATGTTTTCAAGACACGTTGGATAAAAGTGTCTACTAAATGCATAAATGTAAATATATTTCAGTACTGTACACATTTTTAAACATTTTCTTAACATTTTTAAATGGTCAAGTGCATGCCTTTCAGAAGCTTTTTCAGCTCTAGAACAAGAGCGTTCTCAAGGACCCTGATGGTCTATTTTTAACCCTCCTCATACTTTAAATAAATAAGGAAGACCCAACATTGTGTGAAGAGTGAAAACATTGACCTTAGAAAAAGTAGGACACAGGAAAATTAGGTATAACGGAAAGCACAAGTTCAGGGATGTGTGTGTGTGTAAGAAATAACAAGTCCTTGGAAAAAGTGCGCAGATGCATCCAGGTTGTAATAATCTTGTCATGCTAATGGTGTCTGCCGGACTGGTTTCTGAGTGAACACCATTGAGGGATGTGGCTTGAAGTGACTGGGCATCAGGGGAGAAGCAGTGACAGTCCTGACTGTACCATCTGCTGAGCTCTGCTCAGGGCTCAGCCTTACAACACACCCTAACATGGCCCTCATCTCAGATACGTCCTTCCTCTCCACTGATGGACAGATTGTAGGGGAGAAAGCAGAGAGGGACTCAAGAAAACTCAAAGAGGCCATAAAATGAACAATAAAGGCATTTTAGAAGTGAAAAGCATGGGAGCGTCTCAGTCCACTCCCTAGTTTAGTAATGAGAACATTTCTCAGAGAACTGTCAAAACCATTTCAGTACACTCCCTAAAAAGTTCCCAAGTCTTCTAGTGGCCCTGAGCAAGTGCATGTTTACATGCA
This sequence comes from Tor tambroides, assembly GCA_021397915.2. Classification (NCBI taxonomy): domain Eukaryota; kingdom Metazoa; phylum Chordata; class Actinopteri; order Cypriniformes; family Cyprinidae; genus Tor; species Tor tambroides. The sequence continues at coordinate 85,866 of JAFVLL020038768.1, forward strand.
TTCATGTTTGTCAATCCAAATGATACCAATCCAATTTCAGACCTGCGTCTCTCAAAAGTATTGTAGGCCTAAATAGGTCATAGAGATTATTGATGTCAATGATTTGTAAGATCTACTTATTCTTACAATGTTTTTGGGACAAGTTGCCCTGTTTGTAAGATGAAAATAAACATATGCACGCTCATGAGACATAAAAAGCTTGCAAGCATGCACACCATGGCACTGGTATTTTTTAATCGGATTGAGGAAATAGTCAGATTCAAAAATTTGCATGAATGCCAATCCAAAGAATGAACACAAAATGAAACAAATGAAACAATGAAACAAAACTTGGAAGTGTACTGGAGAAAGCCAGTGCGATAATGTCACTGGAGTTATTGTTGAATTGTTGTCTTTGTCTTTGTGATCTATCTAAAAAGAAATCTGGCGTTTATTATTATTATTATTATTTTAACAAATATTTATTAAATATTCGGTCTCCTCCACTGACCAGTTTATGGTACACCAACTCCTTTCAATCCAATCGACATTACATTCAGTTTTTTTTTTTTTTTCTTCAGTTTTTAAAGTACAATAACCCATCAAATGGATCATAAATGGATTATTTGGGTGCATGTAAACATAGGTACATTTTTTAATTGATCAAATTATTTCAGGTCAACCCCTCTTCCTCCAGTCCAATTGAAAGTTCCTTCAGATGGAGTTCAGTTGGGTCAGCTGAAATGTTTACATGAAGATTTTTCAGTCCCATTAAGCCTTCAGTTGCATGCAAGCATAATTATTTTTGGTGATCTTTTCGGAATGTTCGCTTTGACCTGTTCAGTAGAAACCCTCAAGTCATATGAGGAGTTATGTCACAGTTTAGACAGCACTATTACACCATCAGGATTTGATTCTGCCCTTAGACTTTTTTTTTAAAACCTGATCTTATAGTTCAGCTAGAGTTGTAAAACTTTGGGGTTTATGTTTTCTGCATCTTTGTGTGTATTAATGGATGTGTGCGCATGGTAGCGTATACAGTCATCTTCTATCTTGAAGACTGTGTTTCAGGATATCCTGCAGAGCGGACCGTCTGCTTTGCTGTCAGACTGCAGTGTGTCAGTGTGTGAAAGCCGGTTGTAAAGCAGGCGCCCCTCTGATTGTGTGTGTAAGCATTAGTTAGAAATGTAATGTTGCGCTTCATGATGGGGTGTACTGCTGATGAGCCTGAACTTGTTTCCTACATAGAAGCATTAAACTGTGACAGTATCTGATAGATAGAGAGATACGAATAAAGGAAGAGAGAGAGAGGGAGACAGCTGAAGGATAATTAGTATGATTCTCAGATAGCATAATGAGTTGCGATCATCAAATCTGCATAATGAGAATAATTCACCCTTATCTCTATATGTTCTTTCTAATGACTTCATTTCTTGTTTTAATCTCCGAACACTATAAGACTTATTAGTGGGGCAAGACTTGACATTTTTACTTAAGTTGTCCTCTAGGCTTGAAGAAAAGGAGGTAAAATATACTTAATTATATTTAAAGAAACTCCCTATGAACAAAAATGACAAGAAATCATCTTTTTGGCCTTATCAGAGATGCATTGTGGATGAAAGCAAATGACTGTGCCATTTGAATATAATCAGTTTACTAATGAGAGAAGTTTTACGCTATCAGACCTCTGGAAATCATAGTGATTAAAACTTTCTGGGACTACCTCACATTAATTTTTATGATTATCATAATAATTATTAATATATTTTTAAAAAATATATTTTTATTTCTTTTTATTATTTTATGGTTAAGCACATTAGGTAATTTATATATATATATATATAATTATTTTACAGTTAAGCACATTAGGCACATTATTAAAACAATTTCATTTGGAATAAAATTAAGTTTGCCTACATTTTGTATACATTTACAGAAATTAAAAAAGTTGTGCAACGCTTTCTGTCTTTTTGTTCATTTATTAGTTTTATTAGTTTTTATTCTGTGCCAACTTGAAGGATAATAAATAAACTATTAATTTTAAAAGTGAATGGAATAAAAGATTCAAATAATCCATTTGAAATATGAAGAAAAACATAATTTACTTTCTCTTAGATAAGCATAACTTTATGATCTCATACATTTTTAAAATTAATTATAATTTACTTCTTTTTTTTTAATTACCTAAAGATCTTTGAGTATTATTTTAGAATCAATGAACATACATGGTATATATGGTGGAAACTCTCTATAGTAACATGACAAAAATGTTACCTAGAGAAAGGGCTGCCCTAACTTACCCAGTGGCATATTTACCCCACTTTCCCTTATGCGTGTGTGTAGTATGTGTGTATAATGTTTGCATGTCAGGGGACACTGGTACATACTGAAGGGTCTGAGATGAAGCTAAATGTAAGCAAAGTGCTGGTCTGATCACAAACAGACCTCGCTAAGAGACTAATATACACAGGAGACAGGAAGAGACAGCTCAGCATGTCTATTAGGTTTCACTAATGCACACTGCATGCCGTCACACACTGCGGGATCACTTGAGATGGTATAAGTATAATTACAGAATGCATCTATCAGTGGCCAGGACAGGCTCATATTGATGAAGTATCCCGATGTCTATATTATCTAAGTGGGTGTGTGCAAATGTCCAGGTCGTAATTATAACACAGTGAGCTTGAGGAACCACCTAGAATCCCAATCTGTAAATGGCAGACCAGTATGTGGCTTTTTTCGAGTGGTTCAGATCTCTGTGGAGTTGAATTTGGAGAGTATACCTGCGTCATTCAGCTTTAATGGCAAATACTTTTAACCTGAGCTGCATTTACCTAAAAAAGGGAGAAGATTCATGACACACATGCCCACATAGTGTTTGAATAATACATCAAAATTTCGTTTGGTCGAAGCATTAGCCCACCAGATCCACATGACTTATACATGTGGATGAAATCAGTGCAAAAACCCAGAGTAAAACGTCCACTCTGATATTTGGGTTCAATTGGAATTATTAATAACATCTAAGTAAATTTTTAAAGTCACAAATCACTTCAAGTGTAAGACTGTGAGCATGTGCGCGTGTGGCATGTTCTCACCATTGCAAACACGTTTAATCAAGTTTAACACAATTTCAGCACTCCTGCTTTGAAACTGATTAAAAATATGTCAGTATCTAATACAGATAAAAGAGGAAGTGTGATAGTGATATTCACAAATCAGTGACTTGACGACATGTTCTGCTCTTTCTCGCTCTCATTGAAGAGTTGCTGAGAGTTTGAGTATTTCTTTTTATAGCTTTAATAATTCAACTCATCTGACTGTAAATACCAAAGCAGTTCTCCACAGTATCTTTGTGTTTGTCAGATGTGAGTGCATGCAGTCGGGTCACAAGAGCGTATACACAGGAGGAATGCATTCAATACCCCATTTCATGATGGGAGTTAGCATAGCCATCTGTCCTGTCCCAAGAGCCGTCCTTATTTAGCCCCCAACAAACACACTCCATCGGTCTCTGACTCAATCTATATCTGGTGACCCCAACCATTTGTTGAAGACTCCAGATATGCAGGAACTAACAGCATCACACAGAAAAAGAGGAATGCAGTGAGATGTAGTCATTTGTCGATGAGATCTGGTTCAGCTGTATTGGGTGGTAACCAGCTGTATAAGACTGTTGCGTAGTCAGAGCAGATGTCATATTTAATTTGATGCAAATGGAAATGAGCCTGAGTGTTAGAAATACAGTCCACTGAATGTTGAATAGTCATAAATTCCTAGAACATCAGAGTTTCTAATTTTCCACAAAAAATATTCTTAAGAGCTGTTTTTATACCCTGAAAATCTGTGAAAATACAGATTTTCAGTGTTTTGCCAGCTGTATTATCTACACCTATTTTGTCCATAATTTGTTTTATATGAATGCTTGATTAAAGCATTAAAGCAGAAATGCTTTACTCTTACCAAATCTCTACCAAATCCTATTTTGAATGCAAACTGTCACAAATGTATACTAAAAGAAACAAAAAGACAGAATTGAGAAAACACACATTTACTGCTAAATTGACTTGAGATTTTGAATGGATGCTGAAAGGTCTGATTTAAAGGCATAGTTCACAATTTACTCAGCCAAACACAATATACAGGTTCCAAACCTGTATGCCTTTTTTTTCTTCTGTGGAAAATAAAAGATGAAAGAAATCATTTTGAGAAGTGTTTTTGTCCACAATGGATGTCAACTGTAACCAAAACTCTTTGGTTACCAACATTCTTCAAAAAATCTAAGTTACAGGTTTGCAAGAACATGAGGGTGAGTAAATGACTGAACTACCCCTTTAATAAATCTCCCTCAAATTTCAGATCACTGGTCCGTCATTACAGGTTTTCAAAGACAGCTTCTTAAACTTTAATGTTGACTTTTGGCTTACATCTGTGAACTACAGTAAACTGAAACTGATGACCAAAATACAAAATGCAATAAATGTCAAAACTAGTGAAACAAAAGTGTCATCTTCTTCTAATAAGGTCTATTCGCTCAATCCCACAGCATTTCTCACTCAATTTGAGAGTCTCGCGGTTCTGTTCTACAGAGCTATACCACATGTTGAGCCGTATTGCACGAAGTACAGAGCCGCTTTCAGTCGCGTATTAAATGAAGTTGCGCTGTGTGGAAATGCGGAGCTTTCTCTGTTGCATGCTGCTCTGAATATTGCAGAGAAGCCCTTAATGCTGACAGAGCCAGGTCTCACAGGGAGGCTGTGTCATCGCCTCACACTGAATTACACCCTCACCGCCTGAGGGGAGAACGACAGAAGCGGAGCTCTTGCCTTCGTTCTCTAAAGCCTTCCTTCCTTTTGTCTTACTCCTGAATGACAGCCTGGGGAAAGTTGGCAGGGAGGGGGTGGAAAGCAAACGTTTGAGGTGTCTCCTGCTATCACCGGCGCTGCTGTAATGGTGTTGTCATAGAGGGGTGTAACGTGGAGAGAAGCGCTTATACTAAGAACAACTAATGAGACCTACTGTGGTTCGGCAGCACTGAAACTCGACGATTGCTTTTTCAACACATTACGTGTATTTTCTATGAAAAAAAACAGCTTTATTTCCTCACTTCACCTCTCTGCAACCTTTCCCGCTTTATTTTGACTTCAACTCTGCACAACCTCATATAGCAGAGTGTGTTAATCTTCAATTAATGCCCATGGGCTATGTTTCAGTCGGCCTGAACCAATCTTTTCTTATAATTACAGATTCTCGGACCATTCTCGTCGAACGCTTCAAGGCAACGGAACCAAATCTGTACAAGTATGGATAAATCCTTGCTGTTCAGAAGGCCTGGAGTTCATTCCAAAGCTGCATCGCGCCGTACTGAGAGCGCTAGACAGAGTAATTCCCCCTGAGTGTTTACCCGGTGCGCTAATTACCTTGGATAAGTCTGTTCTGGTTGTGGTCTTCCAAGGATCATGGCTACTTTGGGGTTTGTACTTGGTAATGAGACTCAGTCCAAAAAGCCGCCTCGCTGCCAAAGCAACACGTTTTATCAGGCTGTAAAGTCCTCGTTGTGGTGTGTTCACACGCTCGCTGCTATTAAGGCTTGTAAACACAGCGACAGAGAAAATGAGCGTGTGAATGCATGTGTGTTTTCACTTTCCGAATGCCATTTGAGTGGTTTTTAGCAGCGATGAGTTCGGCTCCTCACTGAGCGCTCATCTGTTCTCTAGCTGTGCTTTTGCAAGCTACAGTACAAAGAAAACACTTAAATGTTGTGGAATCCACCAATTATTCTCCATCTTTTGAGGCAATTAGCGCCTGCTTGTCGATGCCATGTCATTTGTCTGCCGTAGTGAAATTTGAACTCAGAGAGGTGGATGTGAATGTATTACTATTCAGCATTTTGCAATGGGTTTTCATGTATCTGTAGGCAAAAAATGTAGCTTTATAAAGTGGAATCTCTAAAGCATTGTTAGCATAGATTAACAAATCATAAAAAAAATCATACTGACCCATTTGAAGAGTATAGTGTATAAAGTTGTAGCAGTTTTAGACAACTGTATGAATTACATTTAAAAGAAAGATGTTATATTTAGGGGTAAAATGGTTTAATGTGCTTACCAGGCTGATAAACATATTTATCGGACTTGCTGCTGTGCATGAAATACCCCCATATACTGTGTGTCAAGTCATCTTCCCACGCTGTCTTCCTTTCCCTACAACCTCACCTGCACCATGGTGCCATACGGCTGACACCCGTTATCAATTTGGGGAGCAGATCACTGCTTGATTGAAGCGCTGCTTCCGCCTCCCTGTTGTGCACTCTGCAATCCTTTGCAACACTGTGAACATCGTTATACTCAATATTCTTGTCACTGGCAGAATCAATCCCAGGGCCTCAGCGGGTAACCGCTCTCTTCTCTGACCCCGGAGAATTTGCAAACTCACAGCAAATGAAGGAAGCAACAACTGGGCATATATGTAAATATGTAGATAATGAGGTTGAATATTTTGGAAAGTAAACCTAGACTTTTTTTCCAAGCAAGGTAAATTCTTTTTCATAAAAGTATTTCCAGTGTTAAGCAAAACTGTATGCCCAATTAACAATTACAATGACAAGCGATTGACATTTCAACATGTTGTGAACACACAGCAACTCTTAACCACATTCTCAAGCATTTTTGGGAAGGCAGAAGAAGCAACCTTGCACGTAGAGAGCTCACTTAAGAGCTGAGATCCATTGTTATCAGGAAACAGGGCCCTGGAAGCTAAAAGAGAAGCTCATTACACTATTAGATAATCTGGTATTATCTCCATCCTAATCAGCTTGTTGATGGAGTTCAGCAAAACACTGGGTAACACTGGATAGCACTGGGAAACACTGGATGATAAGCTTTGAGATGAGTTTCCTTTAAACGCTAAAGACGCAGATCTGAGAGAGAGTAATCTCACAGTAAATGAGGAATCTGCCATTTTTGTCATTACCGGCCCTTCTTGTCATAGGTGAATAGTCTTGTCATCTTATTTTACTATTAATTTGATTCTTTTTAGTATTTTTTGTTATTTATTAAATCACTAAACTTAATAATCATTTATTTTATAATAATTGTTGTTTAATGATTTATATATAATCTAGTTTCGATGTAGTTAATTTCTTAATTTATATTGTATACTGTTTATTTATACTCTTCATTGTCTAGATGCTTTTGCATTAGCAAGGGGGTGAACGTATCCCCCTAATGTTCAAATAAAACTGTTAGCAATACAAATGTAGCTTTATTCTGACCAAACCCAGTTGTCACACTTAAACTGAACCTGAAACGCAGAGAGAGAAGAAGAGCGAGAAAAAACTAGTAGCTAATTGCTATAATCACTCTCCTCCTCCACTTAAGTATCATTTCGTTTAACTCTTTCACACACACTTTATTCAGAGCCTGTGAAACTCCTCTGCAACACTGTGTAGACACGGTAAACAAGTTAACTTAGAATTAAAACTTAAAAATAGAGCAAACCTCTAAATTAAGCCTTTGCTTAAATGAATGAGAGCACAGTCTTCTACAACTCCTCTACTTAAAGGGACAGTTCAGCCCAAAATGAAAATTCTGTCATTATTTACTCATGTCTTGTAATTCCAAACTTGAAGTTCTTTCTTCTGTGGAACACACAAAAAAAGATTTTTTTGTCATCCTTTAAGAATATCTTCTTTTGTGTTCCACGGAGTAAAGCAAGCCATTCACAATTTGAATGACAAGAGGGTGAGTAAATGATGATTTTTATTTTGGCTAAACTACAGCTTTAAGGTTAAACTACTCCGTCCTAAGGGACCCCTGATCTATAAAACATGCCCACTGTTAAATCATGGTAAAATAATTTCTTAGTCAATCTAACATTGATCCAGATCGATCTGTCTCTATCCTTCAGCAGCCATCTCTCCTTTTGTCACTGAGAGACAGATGTCTGTCTTTATTGGACCAGCTGTGTGTCTGTGCTCTCTCTCTCTGCTCATTGTGGAACCTTAAACCTCCTTAATCGCTCACTCGAGACCTTGTTTCCTGAGGGAGAAAAGTAGAGAAAAGAAGTTATTGATTTCTTTTACTCTTCACTGAGGAAGCAGCAATAGAGGTGGGGAGGGGGTTATTGTCTCTAAGAAGTTGTCGTGTCAAGCCTGTTTTATTTGAAAAAAAACAAAAAAAAAAAAAACATGCGCACACATATACAGTACTGTAATCTACATCTGAAATAGAAATAACTCAATTCTCTCTCCAGAGAACTTTGTTACAACCCTTGGTTATTGTGATCTCAAATTTGTAACAGAAATGATTAAAATACAACCGTGATTAAAATTCAGCTGGGGACCTCTTTCTTCATTTATTTATTTTTTATTTATTTATTGTAATTTCTCAAGCCAGTGCACTGAAAAACAACTAAATTATGTTTCTTTTTTTCTTTTTCAATCAAATTAAAATACTCATTCCAACGTAAGAGGAAAGAGATGATTCGCTAGCTTGTCTCCCTGGTGACTGAAGTATAATTTGTCATGAAAAATTCAGCCAGAATTAGTAAAGGCACAAATTACCGGCAAACATAATCAAGCTGATTTTCCATTCTGCTCTGCTGAGTTATGGAATTACAAGCACAAAGTTGTGTTTCAGTGAGTGAATCGAGGGATTTTACCCAGAGCAGAGGTGGCAGGTCATCTGTAGACCCACCCAGATCTCAGTGTCTCCCTTTCTCTCCTCTTTTGTCTGCCCTCCTTTCCCTAATAATTTCAGAGGTGAGATGTGCTATTAGCATCGAAATTATGAACAATATCCCTACAAAAAGACATCATAATTATAACGGTTGGATTCATTTTGATTGTGGCAATTGGGTTGATTATGCAATCGAGGAGATTACAGAAAATTACTGTATGTCTCTGCACCTCCTTGTGATGTGTAATTAGGAGATTTTTACCTTTTCATTTTTACTGCCCTTATTTCTGTGTGTTAATGGTGACCACTTTAATTATCCTCTAGATAACTTTCAAATGATGGACCTGTGATAGGAGACAGCTGGCAACAATGCAGTTGGACTTTCAAGTGCTCTAGAAATGTTTCACAAATTTACTTGTATATTGTTTTTAGAAAAACTAAGGTTTTAGAGAAAGCGGTGCTTTCACAGTTTACGTCTTACCTGGATGCTTTTAGCATTCTGGATAAGTTTCAATTTGGTTTTAGAGCACTTCACAGTACAGAGTCGGCCTTGCTTAATGTTATGAATTATCTTTTGCTGTCCATTGATTCGGGGTCATCTGCCATTCTGATACTGTTAGATTTGAGTGCAGCCTTCGACACTATTGACCATGACATCCTCTTGAACCGACTTAAATGTGTAGTAGGGGTTCAAAACACGGCCTTACAGTGGTTCACCTCTTATTTAAAGGGTAGGACTTTTTCAGTAAATATCGGGTCGTTCACCTCACCTTCTGCGCCTATCCCTTACGGGGTTCCACAGGGTTCTATTCTTGGCCCTTTATTGTTCTCGCTCTACATGCTTCCCCTAGGCTCCATTCTCCAGAAATATAATATTAACTATCACTGCTATGCCGATGACCTCCAACTTTACCTTCCAATCAAACTTGAAAATGATTTACAACATCTTTTCTCATGTTTTGACGAAGTGAGAACTTGGATGGCTAATAATTTTTTGCAACTAAATGCTGACAAAACTGAGGTACTTCTGTTAGGCCCCGCTGCACTCAATAGTACTCTTACAAGTAGGTTAAGTTTCCTTAGTAACAATTTACAACACCATGTAAAAAATCTAGGGGTCTATTTCAATACATTACTATAAAGTTGTTTTCTATAAATAAAGGGTGACTTGACTTGGCAGTGATGAATATACAGTATAACTGTGGTACAGATAATATATAACATATTAATCTATTATTACATATAAAAATGATAAAAGTAACGAATAATGTTCAGTCACAGTTTCAAGCACTCTAGAAAAGTTTTAAAACTCGCTTATTGTTTTTAAAACACTAAGTAGCAGTGATGAATAATATATACATAAAAATAAATAAAAATACATAAATCATATAAAAATATAAACATTAAGTGGCAATAATAAATATACAGTATAACTGTGGTACATATAATATAATATAATACAATATAATATAATATAATATAATATAATATACCTGGCAGGATGATCATCTGAGTGTACATTATATGCCATAAATTGATATAAAATATTGATTTTAATTTATTTTAGTATCTATGCTAGATTTTTGTATAATACAAAAATAAATAAATAAAAAAAAAAATAAAAAAATTGAAACTATAAGAAAACAACAACAACAACAACAACAACAACAACAACAACATCATTCATTATACTGAAGTCACATTAAATGCCAAAATAGACCAATCAGAAGTATTCAGAAACAAACAAACAAATACCACAAATTTTCAGGTCCAATGTAATTTGGACTCAGTAGTCCTTATAAATATACTGAAAGAAAACTGCCATGAACTATTATAAATACCATGCTGAGCACAAACTTTAGATGGAGTTAAGACCTCCTGTAGGTCATTAAAAAACCTTCATTAAAGTACCCAGTCGGTGATTGCAGTGTTCCTCCTTGCTATGCCAAGCCGTCCCTCAATGCGAAGTTTATAATTAGAGTACCATTTCCAACTCGGGGTTATTTCAGAGCCAGCCGCTGGTCTCTGGACACTGTGGCTGTTTGGAGAATGTCAGTGTGGATAAAGATATGTGCACATCAAAACACTGTGTTGTAGCCTATGGAAAATAGAGCAGGATTATCACCAACTGCTCCTCTGCCTAAGGACTTCCAGAAAGACACACTCTTTCTCTAACTAATTCTGCCCTGGCACCAGCTGCCACTGCTAAAACACCTCCTGAGGAAGGCTTTTCCCCCAGTGTTCAAGTGTGTGTGTGTTGATGGCCGTAAAACAAATTTAAGGTTTTGATTTCATGTTGACTAAGACTTCCGCTATCATCCTGTTCGCTTATGCAAGCGCTCAGAACTTTTTACAGTAGGGTGCTTAGTCTCGTCCAGTTTGATGGCCCTGAAGAGAGATCACAGATTGTCTCAGTCTGGTCCCTACTGGAGACACAGTGCTCATCTGAGCCCCTGCTGGCACAGCTCGCTGTGGTTATAGCTTCTAATTACTCTCCGGAGAGAGCTATTGTTGTAAAGGGAGATGAGAGCAGATATCCCCCGGCTCCCTGCTAGATCTCTCCAAGAGCACATTCAAATAAAGATCATGCTCCAAATTCAAATAAATCACACATGCATCTTGTACTGTTGAACACTAAGCATGGCTAAAATATGTTGCATTGAAGAATTGGTTTCTTCTGTACACTCACAGCCCCATTAGTAAGTTTCAAGTACACCATCAACACAAATTAGAAATATGTCTCTACTGAACTGGATATAATTTAGCATTATCTTTTAATATTAAGTTATTAATATTAATAAAGATAAACAATCTATTATTGATACTGTGGGTGAAAAAATTATTCACAGGGTAGAACACATTCTCCTACAAATGAGACCTACACATTTTTATAATGCAACAAATTAAAAATGGGTGAAGATGCTTTAAAACTTCAGCTTGTCAAGCTACTCGTAATTTAAACTAGTACTTTTGAAAAGGTAGTTAGCTACACTACAAGATTCTAACAAAAAGTAGCTAATGACATTGACTTTTTTTTTATTAAAAATATATAAGTATCCAATGATGTAGTTTATAATTTAATCAGACCTGCAGGTTCCAAACAATTTTAAACAAATAAGCAATCCCAGTTAGGGTGACATCAGTCTTGAACTGATAAATTTACACTGAATCAAGTTAAAATAATATTAATAAAAAATAGAACGCTCCCTATAGCTGAGTTAAATACATTAAATATTCTGGTATAGAAAATGCCATGTACTGATTCAGTAAATCTGTTCATTTACAAGAGCTGTCCAAATAAAATGATTATCTAGAACAATCTGGACTTTACAAAACTTTGTAGGAGAGAAAAGACTGTTTAGGATGAACTGATTTGGCACAATAAATAGGACTTTCCAGCACATGAGAGAAAGAATCATTTAGGATGAATTGATTCACTAGAATAAATCTGAGTGTTACATATGAGAAGAAGAACCATTTAGAAAGAACCAATTTACTAGAATGAATAAGGTTTTCCAGCTCTACAAATGAGAGACAGAACCATTTAGGATGAACCGCTTTACAAGAATGAATCAGATTTTTCTACTGCTATATGGGCAAAAGAACTGTTTAGGACAAAGTGAGAGAATGACTAATGACACTGTCACGGATCTGTCTGCCCTGCTCCCTCACCAATCACAGTGCACGCCCTCACCTGGTTTCTCTTGTTCATTGATTGAACACACCTGCACGTCATTGGCACCCAATCACCCCAGCACAACTTAAGCACACACCTCACTCCAGTCAGTTGTCTGATCTCGCTTACACAAAGTGGACTCTCTCAGTTCTTTGCTACTACTTACCTGTTAGATTACTTACCTCCTGTTCCACTCCATCGCTGGTTCCAGTGTCTCCATCATGTGTCTCCCTCCTTCAGCATTCAGTCCTCATCTCTGCCGTCATCCTGGGGTGTGTGCTGCTTCTAGCCATCCATGAGTTCCTGGCAAGACAAGATACCATTCAGTATATCCTTTCTGCATCAAGTCCAGTATTGATATTACTACTTACCTTCATCTGCTGCTTATCCTCTGCTATATCAATAAACACCACAGTATTATTTGATAATCTTCTGTGTCCAGTCTACTTTCGTAACAGACACTCTCTCCCTTGCTCTCTCTCATATGCATCTTATTACTGGAAAATTTACACTACTTTAAAAAAAAAAAAAACAGTGATTGCTTAAGTTATTAGTGACCTTCTTTTACTTCTTAACAATGCACTTCACAAACACAATTTATTTTCTTTCTGCTTGTAGGTTTTACTAGGCAAAATCCAAATCTTTCCAACTACCCTCTGGGATACACACACGCCAGGTGTATCTTAAATGCAAAGTAATTCCAGTACCTGACCTGTATAACAGCTATAATTCAAAGTTCAGCAGTCAATAAAACAGATGAATATTATCTAGACCCAACACATGTCTAACAGCGTTGATGCAGGTAAATCTGGTTTGATGCGTGTCTGTACTGAGAGGTTAGTTTTGCACAGTGATGATCTTCCACCTTGAATATGCCGCAGGCTTGATGCTGATTATATGAGACTGGCATCAGTAGCCGTCTTCATCTGTTTTTGAAGTCTGGTTCTCTTTAAATCAATAAGATCAGCTTGGGGCAAGGACACATTCACCCTGTCTCAGATCATCCTAAACGCAGCTGACCAACTGCAAATGCCGCCATCACCGGGTCTGCTAGGAGGGGATTGTGGGTGTTTGAGGGAGAAGTGATAGGAACAATTTCACACCTTGCACATCACCGATGGGGTGTTGCTCCATGAAATGTTAGTTCTTTGATCTTTCTGAAGGACAAATGAAAACAGAAGAGGCAATAATGATAATATTAATGACAGATCTTTATTGAACACGGCACTATGATGGCAAAGAAAAATGAGAGAAAAACAGGTCTACATATTGTTTTAGATGCTTAGAAGAAGATTCAGATATCACAATAACATCCCCTAATGACAACGCCAGCACTGGTTTCACAGCTAAAACATCAGGGAGATTTGTTCCTCAACAAGGCAGAATGGGAGTGAAGAACACACTTATTTCCAAATGCAGAAAGTCCATGGAGACAACATAAGCTCTCTCAAAGTACATAAAAAGAATGTGATCAATTGCAGTGTTAAATTAAGATGCAGAGTATTTAAAAAAAATAACTGTCTACTTATGGACTGCATAAGTCCAATTATTTATTTTTTAACCTTAACGGCAACTCACGGCCAGCAATTTTAAAGAGGCCAGAGAATAGTTGAAAGATCACCATTCCGCGTAATGAGGCAAAAAAGTGCCATTTATATCACAAAGAGTGGTGTGAACAAATGGAGCAAGTTGTTTGTGTCCCAAACGTGATTATGCACCCCATGGTCTAATGGTTTATTTTTCTTCCCGTACGTGCCTCTGGAGCTCTCTCAGTATTAGACTCTGCCCTGCTTTCAAGCCCCAGCACAGATGTTACAGTCTAATTAAACAGAAGCTCACTGTTGCTGCATTCACTGTGAGCAGCCAGGCAGAGGGTGAGCAAGAGTGAGTGAGATTTTTGGATAGTTTTTGACCCTGCATGGGTGGTGGTTATGAAATATTCATCTGACCAGAGCCTTTTAAGATTCTTTAAAGTAAGAAGTCCTACGTTTTAAGTATCAATTTAAGGACTGCCAGATCTGCTTTCCTCAGCCATTTGATGAATGTCTGTCAATATGGAGAGAAAGAGAAGAGAAAGAAAAGATAAAAAAGCAAGTTGCACCAAACAATAGAAGCAGACATTGTCAAATTAAAAAAAGACAAGAAATAATAATGTGAAACTAAACAAACCAAACCATAAAGCAAAATCGCAATAAAACAATGCAGATAGATAGATAGCGACAGACAGACAGACAAAGAGATAGATAGATAGATAGATAGATAGATAGATAGATAGATAGATAGATAGACCGATAGATAGATAGATAATATATAAAATGACAAAAAGCAAAACAAAAACAAAAACAAAACAAAATAGAAAAAACAAAACAAAACAAACAAAAAAAACAGAAAAAAAAACATGATGAAGCAAAACACAAAAACAAATAACAAAATGAAACCAAGCAGAACACACACACACACACACACGCATACGAGTAAACACACACACACACACACAAATAAAAATACTATGGGCAAACCATATACTGCCAACTCTCTTTTCCTCACAAAAAGACATACGCTTCGATACATGCATTACCGTAAAAGTTATAACTTTTTTTTATCTGGAAAGTGAATTTACAGTATAACCTCCGTGAAAGTACGCATCAAAAGCTATGAGCATTGTTTATGCCATGAACTCAATCCTGCATTAAAGCTCAAAGCTGTGTTCTGTCTGAGAGGGACATGTGTAAGCCAACTTTGTGAGTCTGTGTGTGCAAGAGAGAAAAGAGAGAGAGAAAGCCAGAGAAAGGAGGAGGTGGTGGAGGAGGATAAGGATGTTGAATCAGAGGAAGATTTTAGAAGATCTAAAATGCATTAGAGATGTTACAGAAGCATCTCCCTTAAGCTGGAGTCATTGTGTGATTTCAAAAGTTGCTTCATTTTTTTTTTTTTTTACTGGAGTATTTAGTGCTGGATTTCAGAGTTTTATGCATATTGCCCACAGCTTTCTCAAACACTCTGCCAACACACTCTTTCTCTAATAAGGCAGGCAAGCACAGCAGTTAATTGAACGAAAGAATTTCCAAGCTGAAAAATCCTGCAAATATCCTGTTTTGTTTTTCCTCTCCCAACAAAATTTGCATGTATATATCCTTATGTGTGTGTGTGTGTGTGTGCATGCATGTGTGCGACTGTGGCCTTTAAGGTAGGCTATTTTTTTCCAGCTTTCCTTTGAGAAGCATGACAGCAGACCTTTAAAGAAAGAGGGAGAGAGAGAGAGAGAGAGAGAGAGAGAGAGAGAAAGGGATATGGAGAACTTGAAATTGGAGTGGAGAAATATAGGCAGAGGTTTAAAAAGAAGAATGGAAAGAAGTGAGAGAAAGAGAAGTGGAGGATATCATAAAGGCAGAATTAAAGGAGAGGTGAGGGATAGAGAACAAGGGATGATAAAGGACAGAGGGGAGGCGAGCGCTTTTGTTCACGGCACAGGACTCAGGCTTGCCAGCTGCTGCGTATGGTTCTGTAAGAAACCTGATCTCCCTTTTTCCTCCTCTCTCCTCTTGCTATTAAAATAAGGGATGAATTAACCCCACACTAACCCAGGGGGGAAGAGGAATGTGAGGGGGAGAACCGAACTTCAGGAAAGAACTTGAAAGTTTCTACATGAGTGTGTGTAATTGCCATGTGTTTATGAAATATTTTAGGTTCTGTTAATTATCAAAAAAAATAATCTTGATTTATCTCTTAAAAATGAATAAATAAATAAAAAGAAGAAGCAGCAAAGATCAAGGATACAGTGAAGTACTTATCCTGGACGTGAATAGGGACAATTTCTGGGGAATTTTAAAGCTGAAATGTTAAGCTTATAAATCAATAAAATCCCTTAAACCATTCAAAATAAGGGGTTAGTATGTTTGTTTGGTTTTTTTTTTGAGAGAGAGAGAGAGAGAGAAGTGACTCACACTTACCAAAGCTGCATTTTTTGATCAAAAATGCAATACAAACAGTAACATTGTGAAATATTATTATAATTTAAGACAACCATTTTCTATTTTAATACATTTTAAAATTGTAGTTTATTGCTCTGATGACAAAGTTGAATTTTCAGCATCCATTACTCCAGTTTACAGTGTCACATGATCCTTCAGAAATCATTCTGATATCCTGATTTGGGGCACAAATCCTGATTTGAAGACAGTTGTGCTGCTTAATTTTTTTGTTGAAACCACAACAGGAATCTTGTAAAATTGTAAAGGCGGAATGTTTTACTGTCACTTTTGATCAATTTAATGCATCAGAACTAAAATAAAAGAGAATTCTATCATTATTCTATCATTATTTCTTTTCTTAACTCAACTTTCTTAACACGACTTTTATTGAATATTCTCTTAATACTGCCACTCACACAAAGTGCTCAACATACAAGGACAAATGAATGTAAAAAAAAAACAGCAATGCAGTGCAAGAAAGTAGGCCAGGTCAAGAATGTGTGTTAGAGTGGACAAAACTGTGTGTGTGTGAGTGTGCTTTGTAGACATGAGTTGGGTTTTGTGGTCAGAGTGGGTGGTGAGAAGCCATATGGTTGTGTGCTCAGCCTGAGTAGAGAGCCCCAAAGGTGGGGGAGAGAATTGGTCCATCGCTCTGGTCATCTGGAGCTTTATCCCTCAGAGAGCACAAGCCCTAAAATGGTCTTTCCCTTTCTCTGTTCTCCTTTCATCTCTCTTCTTCAATCCCTTCCCTTCCTTCGGATCTTCCTGATCCTTATTACTTTCATATTCCTGGTAGGAGCATGAGCCTGAAAAAGAGAGCAAGTTCTTCATCTGTCATGCCACACTCTCGGGTGAAAAGGTTACTGGGCGGGAGGTTAAGTGTGCTGCTGCCGGGACCGCTAGTGTGTGTGTGATGGGGGTCCTTTTGGAACGCACGATGGGTCATTTTTCCAGTCTGGAAAACAAACACTTGAGACGAGAGGATGAAATCTCCGGTGTTGGTGGGGGGACAACAGCTGTGACCCAAATATTATTCTCTCGATTGCTACATGCATTTATACAAACTCTGTTACTGCTTTAACTCCGTTTCTATGTTATATATTTTATATTTGGTTCTTGTAGTTTCCTTCTTTCAGTAGAACAGAACAACAGCAGGAGACTCATCACATATTTAAAGGGATAGTTCACACAAAAATGGAAATTACTCACTCTCATGCTGTTCCAAACATGTAAGAAGATATTCTTATGTCCATACAATAATAAGTCAATGCTCTGCCACAGAAGACAGAAACTCGTGCAGGTTTGAGACAGTGTTATTTTAGTATTATTTATTTACTATTAAATTATTTATAATTTATAATTATTCATATTTTTAGTTAGTACTTCAAATTAAGCTTACTTATTTAGGTTGCCAAGGCATGCATGCATGCATGAATGAATGAATGAATAAATCAATAAATACAAATTTATTTCAAATAAAAATGATTTTTAATAGTTTTAGTTAACAATAATCATATTGGCGTGACATAAGTGTGAGAAAATGACAGAACTTTTATTCGATGAGTGTACAATACCTTAAGGACAAAAACAAAATTCAAGCGCACAGGCCACAAAAAAAAAAAAAAAAAAAAAAAAAAATCCAAAAAGACAAAATTATCTTGAAATGAAGCACTAGTGTTATAAGATATATACACCATTATTTGCTAAATATGCCATATCAAGAATTCATATTGGATTATGACTTTTGACCAACATTGATCCAAACATTCTGCATTTTTAGTAAAAACAGGTATATTCACAAATAGTTGTGTATAGTTTTCTTACAACAGTAGTGCGAAGGCTTTTAATGTATTTAAGTAAAACAAGAAAGATGAAAACAGAAAAGAAAAACCTAATTTGGCGCCAAAAGTTAAAGCTTTAAACCCCAGTCCAAACTAAAACCTCAGCTGCTGCACATTAATATCTTGCTTCAGCAGTCACGTTCAGCTAAGGCCCCTCTATTTATGGCTTAATTTAAATACTGGGAGACAGCGTACTTACATTTCTCCCATTCCCATGCGTCTAGAGCTAAGTTGTGTCCTAACACTCTCCGAGTTGAGCGACCAGCGGCCGAGTGCTTTCCAGTGCTGCAGCGGTCATGGCCGAGTGTGACAGAATGAATAATAAATGATAAACTTTCCAACACAGTAATAACAGTTCCACCATCTGGTGGAGTGACACAGAAACTCCAGAGAAATCTAGTGAAGGAAATCCTGGAGAACTTCACCTCGGCACCATGCATTACCTGCTCAGATCTTTCTGTCAGTTATGAATTAATCTCTGTGCTGTCTCTGCTTCTCTTTCATTTCATTTCCCCCTGTTGTGTGTCAGTCCCTGTGACTGGCTGGTTATACTTGGAATCCTTCCTCTCTCTCACTGTCGGTCTTCCTATTTCTCTCAGCTTCAAGAGTTCAGGGTCAGATCCACTGTTTGCAGTGACTTTCACACAAGCAGAACTGGGGCTGGCTCTCAGAGGGGCCGGGCTGAAAGGCAGCCTTTGTCTGGAGAGGAGAAGTGTTCACATCTGGCAGAGCGCTGGCATGGCTCGGATGATGGAGGGTGGTAGGGGGGCTGCTCGGATTGCTGTCTGGCTTTGCAGAAGCCCACAACTCCAGTTTTAATAGAAGCAGAGAACGAAGCCGCCCCTCTTCGCTTTAAACCCCTGGAGGTTGTGAGGATTTGGCAATACTTCTGAGCAGCGATGGGTTAATTGTTCACTCCGCTGTCTTGTGGCGGCTTTTTTCTTGACGTGCCCCTGGATTCCTGTGATCAGAGAGAGTGGAAATGCTTTTCATCGCTGTTCAATAGCTTTCTTCTATTTTGGAACAGTCGACTTGTGCCAGATCAAAGGGTTAGAGCAAGTTCATAATCATTAAAGACCGCATGCATGCCCAAGCATATCCGCACACAGAGCGTGGATATTGAGGCCATTTTTTTCTACAACCGCGTTAATGGATGGAAAATTTTCCTCCCTTTATCGCCCCAAACACTTCTTACCCTCATGGGACGCAACAGCACAGTTGCCTGTCTCACACTTTCTCTGACCTTTAAAACGTCCTTCAGGCTCTGTAAATATTCTTTCCTTCCTTCACAACACACTTCTCATCTCAAAATCCTAACCTGAAAACTCAGTTTCCCTATAGACCCCCTTTTTTAAGCGTTAGAGCCCAGACTTTGATTTGGATCTAAGACCTAGACCTAATTCAAAAAGCTAGCTTGTCATTTTCTATATTAGAGTTTCCCACAACATTTTTCTTCTTAAGTATCCCCAATCCCCATCTGTAATGCTCAAGTACCCCTTCATCTACTGCAAAGCATAAAAGTGTTCATTCATCTTATTGCTGTTGCAGAAATCTACACCTATCCAGTGTCATTTATGAGTCATCCGTACAAACATTTAATATTGACATTAGTAAAGAAATGTAGAATATTTATATTAACATGTAAATATTTCTTTATTAGTGTTGTCAAACAATTAATCGCGATTAATCGCATGCAAAATAAAAGTTTTTGTTTACATAATATATATGTGTGTACTGTGTATACATAAATACACACACATGCATGTATTTAAGAAATATGTTACGTTAATATATTAAATATATTTATATATTTATATATGATATAAATTATATGAATATGAATACATGTAAATATTTTCAAAATGTATTTTCAAAAAGTTTTTGTTTACATAATATATGTGTTTGTACTGTGTATATTTTAGTTATATATAAATACACACATACATATAACTAAAATATACACAGTACAAACACATATATTATGTAAACAAAAACTTTTATTTTGAATGTGATTAATCGTGATTAATCGTTTGACAGCACTATTTATCAAACTGTATCTTGGTTAGTACTTTTAAAATTAGTCAATAAAAGATCAACAATGCTATTTATCAACTTTTGATGAATATTAATAACTACTGAAATTGATATATTACATATTACTTTTAATTTTGATGTTAATATCAATTAATAATACTAATTTTAATATTGACATTATAGAAATGTACAATATTCATATTAAGCGTCAATAAAAGCTCAACACTGCAATAATAACAATAATATTAATAACTATAAAAGTAACTATATTAGTATCACTACATTGTTATTATTAATAAAACATGTAATATTGACATTAGTGTAGAATATGAATATTAAAATAAGCATATATTGGTATATACAACCTGTCTCTAGGTCAAATACTGTTAAAATAAGTCATTAAAAGATCCACAATGCAACTTGATCTTTTGCCAGACTAAACAAGGAAATATTAGAAAGGGTTCTTGTAGAGTTCAAACTGACAAGCTTCAAGTGAATGTGACAGCAGGAAAATATTCCACTGGCAGCACTTTGTGGTTAGCATCCCCACTAATGTCTCAAATGCGCAATTATATCTTTCAGCAAAATCACTGAAGTATGCAAGACTCAGAAGGCCTTACATTAGAGGGTAATGGCCCATGCAAGAAGGCGAGGGAAGGTGTGCATGGGAGTATGTATTTTAATTGGAATACAAAGTGACAGTTGCAGAAGAAACGTAAAGCCACCTTACACTGCTCTGGAGTGACTGAAGGTGCGTCTCTCCATTTAAAAGCAAAACAGTAAATAAAGAGTGACAGAGAGCCTAAAGCCTGAGACCCTCTCATTAATTGGTGCATGAAATCAGAGCCTCTCTCATGAAAGGGAAAGTGTCAGTTCATAGCATAACAAGAGACAGGTGGACAGGTCTGTCAATAACAGGATAGGGAGAAAGCACTGTATTTGATTTTTTCCTTTTCACTTGCTTTATTTTTTCCTGTTTACCTTTCCATTTCCTTTTTCACTTTGTGAGATAATGGAAATGTTTCTGTTTTTAATTTCTTTTCCCTTTCCATTTTCACGTTACCTCTTCTTTTTTCCTATTCTATGCCTTTTTCACTTGCTCATTTCCATTTTTAACTTAATTTTCCCATCCTGTTTTTTTAATTTCTTTGTGCCCTTACCTTTCCCATTTCCTCCTCCTTTTTCCTATTCGATGTCCTTTTCCTTTTCACATTTCCTCTTCCCTTTTCACTTTCCTTTTAACTTGTTTTTTAATATCTTTTAACCCCTTTCCTTTCCCCATTTCCTCTTCCTTTATGTTATACTATGGCCTTTTCAATTTGACATTTTCACTTCCTTTTTCACTTTCCAGTCTTTTTCTGATTTTAATTTCCCTTTTCCTTTTCCACTTCCCTTTTTGCTTTTTTCCTATTCTATTTTTCCATTTCCTTTTCTTATTTCCCTTTTCATTTTCACATTTCTTCTTCCTTTTCCTCTTTTCTTTTTTTTGTTTCACATTTCCCTTTCCCCTTTACCTTTCCATTTTTATTTGCCTGTTTCCTTTCCCTTTCTTTCTTTTCACTTTGAGTACAACTAACAAAAACAATACCTTGGCTGGTCTGTATGCATGTATTAGGTCAGATTCACACAGAGCCGTGTATGTTCGGAGCTGCACGACATTTGCTTAATCCTGGAAATTCACATTGAAGCTTGTTGTAGTTTACCCATAATCTCCCTCTGTTCTCTACTTCCTTCTTCTTTGCCCTCACAATGGGGAATACTACATGTTTGTAATGCTAATTTGTCAAGAATAAATATGCAAGAAAAATTCACAAACGTGAAACAAGTCCCGTGGATCTGCTAAAGCAGGGGGGAACAAATGAGCTTTAGAGATATTTGAGGAAAATCCCAACTTTAGTCACAGCATGAGGAAAAACACCAACGGCACCACACGCAAAGCTCAGCCGCCCATGCGGTCAACTTCACACAAACAAGGCCACAGCCAAGGTCAGAAACAAGCCTTTATGGAATATTCATTGACCAGAAAGTCATTATGTTGCCTTATACAGTGCCAGGACTAAATCTGAAGGGGCTGTGAATACATTGATTACATACATGATGAATTATTGAATCTTTGTACATTTGCCTGACGCATCCCTGTAGGGCTGGATGCATGAGCTTAAAAGAATCTAATAAAAACCGCATAGCATCCCACTAGCTCTGGCCTTCTCCCTCAGCTAATGGCTCCAATGCAGCGCTACTCGTCTCTGACCCTCTGGAGGAACCACAGAGCAGATGACAAATGTGCTTCAGCTCGAAAAGGCGGCAAAACCAACGAGTCTGAAATCTAATAAGTAAGCCAGATCTGAGGAGTGATGGAGTATAGGTAGAGGTACGGTGCTATCAGTCAGGGAAAGTGTGGGAAGAGGAAATGAGAGAGAGAGAGAGGGAGAGAGAGAGTGAGAGAGAGAGAAAGAAAGAAAGTGAGGGCAGGTTAAAGGAGCTTCCAAATCCTTGGCCCCATTAATGTTTAACAAAACGCAGTAATGAGGATAGAGCAGACCTCAAAGGCACACAGAGACATGAAGATGAAATATTTACTGAAGCCAGTGCAGTGTTTTCACTGCACTTTGAGTGATTGTTGGCCATGTTTTATTCATGTGGCATTGTTTATGTGGTTGTGACTGAGACTTCAGCGGAGAGGAAGATCACCACTCACAAACCGACAGCTAATTATCCTCATATCTCTCCCACTCTCCCTATCTCACTTTCTCTCTGGTGCACGCTGAGAGTGAGAGCAGAAGTGGTGCACATAAGTGACATGTGAGCTGCTTGTTGTGATTTGGAGATTTCTTTATTTTGATCTTTTTTTATCCATTTGCATTACTTCTTTCTAGTTTCTTTTCTCTCACCAAAGAATTATTCGGATGTTATCCACTTTATAAATGTACTGATTTGGAATGGGATTAGGATCTCTGTATTACTGTTGCGGGCATTATGGAAGATTGTGTGCTCTAGATCCATGCATCACATTTGCTATTGAATAAATATGCCACGGAATATAAAAAAAAAGACTTTTTTTCTCAAAGTAAGTTTATATGTCACAGTTCTGACATTTTTATCTACATTTTGAGAAAAAGAGGCATAAACTCAGAATTCAAACAAGTCAAAATTTCAAAATGTAAACTCAGAAGTCAGAAAAGAAGTCAAAATTGTCATGTAGAAACTCGCAATTCTAAGGAAAAAAGTCAAAATTGTGAGATGTAAGCTCAGAATTCAGAGAGATGTCACAATTGTGAGTTGTAAACTCACAATGCTAAGAAAAGATGTCAAAATTATGTGACGTAAACTTGCAATTCCAAGGAAAAAGTAAAAAAAAAAGACATTCTAATATGCTGATTTGGTGCGAAAGAGACATTTCTTGTTATTATCAATGCTGAAAACTGTTGTGCTGCTTAATATTTTGTGGAAACGGTGATACATGTCAGGAATCTTTGAATTAATAAAAAGTTCAAAGAACAGCATTTATTCGAAATGGAAATAATTTGTTAAAGTATAATCCTACTGATAACTCTTTACTGTCACTTTTGACCAATTTAATGTGTCATTGCTGAATAAAAGTATTAAAGGGATAATTCACCCAAAAATGAAAATACTGTCATTAATTACTCACCCTCATGTTGTTCCAAACCCATAAGACCTTCTTTTATCTTCGGAACACAATTAAAGATATTTTTGATGTAATCTGAGGGCTCTCTGACCCTCCCACAGACAGCAAGGGACCGCGGTCAAGGCCGTAATGTTACGAAGCTACGAGAATACTTTTTTGCACAAAGAAAACAAAAATAATGACTTTATTCCATGTTTCGTCTCGCGTTCACGACAGTACCATGACACAAGCCTGTGGCTGCGCCGGCGCTGACCCAGATCCGGCATGATGAAAGTGATGCGTGATGCAAAAAAAGTATTCTCGTAGCTTCGTAACATTACGGTTTAACCATTGATGTCACATGAACTATTTTGTTGATCATCTTGGTACTCTTCTGTGCCTTGACCGTGGTAGTTCCCTTGCTGTCTATAGGAGGGTCAGAGAGCCCTCAGATTTCATCAAAAATATCTTAAATTGTGTTCAGAAGATGAAAGAAGGTCTTACGGGTTTGGAACAACACGAGGGTGAGTAATTAATGACAGAATTTTCATATTTGGGTGAACTATCCCTTTAATTTCTGAAAAAATTATCTTAACTCAAACTTTTAAACATAACATATATAATTAAATACATAATTTACTTACCCTCATGTTGTTCCAGAACTGTATGACTTTACATCTGTGAAGCACAAAAGATGGTATTTTGAGCAATGTTTTTATCCATCCATCCATCCATCCTGGTTTGAGCACTTTGAATGCTTTTGTGTACATTTTATGATTCAAAGTTTGTAAGTTCTGAACAGAACCTCAAGCAGAGTAAGTGCATTAACGTAATGTATTTGTGTTCTATCTATTGGCAACATCTGCTGCCATATTTTAGGCTACCGTGGAACATCATTACTAGAAGATGCTTCGGTGCTCAGCATTCACGCAGCCTCCAGAGAGACCGGAAAATGAGTAGAGGAAATAAAAATGTTGCAAACTTTAATCCAAGTCTCCTTGATCTTCGCTAACCAGATCGACCCCACTGAAAATCGATCGGAATACGACTAATAGGCTCTTAGAGAGGTCTGATATATCTTGATACATTAACATTTAAACGCGCAGGCGCTCTCGTGCGCACATACACCTGTCGGTACTCGTTTTCGCCTCTCTCTGAGCTGTCTAATGGGCCTTTAATTGATTGAATAAATCTGACTGGATAATAAATCACAGACTTAAGAACAGCCCTACGTCTCTGACATCCGTTAGTGCACTAGAATATTGCTCCAACATTGTTAGCATTGATTTGACCTGTTTTAAGTTGGCGGTAAAGCTCATCATGACATAGCTTTAATAACCTCGCACTCATATTCGCATCAGGCGATTGCTCCTCTCTAAAATGATTGCCTCTCAAATCAAATCAAGACAGAGTTTTGTTCATACCTTTCCGGGATGTTTCGAGACGGGAGTCTCTCCCCCCTTACGCTCGGCTTTCATCATTAATCATTTGAAGATGCCTGTGCATATGATTATGTGTTTGATGATGCAGCTTGGTGAAGACGGTGCTGTTCCACACAAGGGTCACGCCATATCAGATCAGTGGGTTTTTAGCATGTTTAATCAAAGGCCAGAGAAGCTGCTTTTCCTAATGCAGTGAGAAGACTTAAGCACACACACTCCGAAGGTAAGTGTGTAGGACGGCTGAGATGAGCTGAAGATAATGAGAACGGATTCCATAGATGTGGAACATTAGAGGCAGAACATCAGAAATCTGCTGCTCACAGGAACATCAAAGAAGAGTAATTGAAAATTACATGACTCCCTCTCTCCCTCTGCATTCTTCTTGAGCGTGAAGAAAGAAGATACTATACATGTATCTGTGTCTGTCGGGCCCCTGGGCCAGAAACTAAGCACGTCCACAGAGAGCTTTTAAAAAGCAGTGTGACTAAGTGTATGCGTGTGAGCCCTGCAGTGGAGTGTATGTTCCCAGTAGCAATACAGAGTGGGACGGGCATCTGAATGCAGGTGTGTAGAAGAGCAGTCCCCTAGGTGTTCTCCCTGTGTTCTTAAAGCAAGGAGGGTTGGGAACTTAATAAGCGCACCATAAAATATCACAATTTGAAAGGTTATGCTCTTCTGTCATCCTTTTCTCTCTCTCGCTTTTATCGCTTTCACACACACACACACACACACACACACACACACACACACACACACACACACACACACACACACACACACCACACACAGATATATAGTGGCTATTTAAAAGCACTGGGGAAGCTGCTTTGAAACTTTACCTCACCAAGCTACAAGTTACTCATAATGAATGAGTTTAAAGTAGTTAACCTGCAGTTAGCCACCTCTTTTAAATAAATAAATAAATAATTAAATAAAATTGCTTTTCTCATACCCAAAATGCAAATTTAAGTTAAATTCATTAAAACCACAACAAAGATAAAGGAAAAACATCTTCTAATCAATAAAAATTTAAAAATACATTTTTCATTATTTTGAAAAAACTAGCCGGCAGCACTCACTAATAAGTAGATGAAACTACTTTAAAGCTACTTAAGGGAGCAAAATATTTTTAAATGTATAACTATGAAATTATATAACTTCTGATTTGATTAGAGCCACGTTTTTATAAATAAATTTAATAAACTAGAGCACAGCCTAATTTATATAACAGCATACAGAAGTTAGTATAGCAGTTTAGAAGAACAAAATTTTACTCATTATCTAAATATTGCAATGGAGATCTAAAATGCCAGGCAGGGAATCAGACTTTCTAACTCTGCATATGAGAGAGCAAGGGCGTTTAGGAGAGGGTTGGATGATTGCCTCAGCTCGTTCAGGCTGAGTGTGCAATATATTGTGGCATTAAAACAGCAGTGCTTTGGTTGCACTACAAGGGCTTGATGGAAAAAGTAGCTTGTTACTGAAAAAAGCAACAACGTATTTTAGAAACATCTGAGCTACTGTCACTCTTCATTTACACTGTTGTAGTATACTTTAAAAAAATACTAAAAATGTATGAATTTCATTGCATTACATAAATCATCAAACCAAGTGCAAACGAATGATGCAAGAGCTTTTCTGAGCTTTTTTGTAAGTTTAACAACTGTCAAAAACCGTCTTTTTAAAATGATTTTTAACAGTATTTCTATTGCTAAAACCAGACTACTTGTTCTAAAATGTGTTGCTTGAAAAGTGTCACTCTATATATAACACAGTGTCATTCACACTTTTTTTAAGTATAGCTCAAGAGTCCAAATGCTTATTGGAGGCACTATAAACCCATGCAATTCAACACAGTGCACATCTTTCACTTTTCACTTTTCACTCAGCGTCTTCATTTCTCCACCGGTGACCCCAATTATTCATGGTGCAAAAACTGAGCTTTTGGAGGTCTTTGAAGCAGCCCCTCTGCTCATTGAAGGCAAACAGCACAATGCGCTCACGAATGATGAGGTGGCATCACTGTAGTTTAAAAGCAGCCGAGAGCAGCGCACTCAGAGTATACCAGCATAAGATGAGCATTACAATAGCCTGGAGACGACGGGCTTTGCATTATTCAACAGTACAGGAAATACGCTTCAGGTTTACAGCAACAGCAAGAGACACTGATAATACAAACACACACACACACACACACACACACACACACACACACAAACAGATCCACATGAGGATCTCTAAAACAATGAGGTCTGATGGCCAGACTGTAAGTCTAGATGCTTGGAGTATAATGGATGGTAAAACGCAGTCCTTGAACAGAAACCTTGAAAATGGACAAGGCCTCAAGCTGTGAGCGTTTGCACAGAACTCCTCCCTTCCTTTGGAGTAATGTTGTTTCGATGGGACCGCATACATTTTGAAATCTGACCTCTCTCTGTGACTTTCACTCACCCAGAGAGAGAATGAACAACGATAAACCTGTGGGCGCCCATGTGATCTCTTTATGAAGCCTTCAATTCATCTTTTAACCCTGTACGTGAGCACTCAAGGTGAAAGAGAGAGGTCCTAGCACTAAGAACAGCCCTTTCAAGCAACCCTTGTGATCATTTCGGTAATGATAAAAGAGTTCTTCCTTCAAGCCATCTTTCAACTGATCATTGTATACACACACGCATCCCCATGAGAACAATGAGAATGAGTGAGAAACATACATAGAGCTGGTAAAGATCAAACAGAAAAATCCCTCTGCTCCAGTGCCTTGGCTTTAAACAATGGATGAGCACTCTACTAACATCACCAGGATGTTTTTATATGAACACTGTGGGAAGATTTCACTAAGAATGGGTAGCATCATTTATTTGCATGCACTGTCTTAGCACCCGGTTCACTAAAGGAATTATGCAAATCAAATCACGCTCAAATGTGCCCACAAAATATGTGCTGGACACAGTGCTTATTTTGCAAGGACTGTACAGCATGAATCAGCTCTTTAAAATGCAGAATGTCTACTCTAGATGTATGTTCTTCAGTTATAGTGCTCTTCACAATTATTTGA
This sequence comes from Tor tambroides, assembly GCA_021397915.2. Lineage (NCBI taxonomy): Eukaryota > Metazoa > Chordata > Actinopteri > Cypriniformes > Cyprinidae > Tor > Tor tambroides. The sequence continues at coordinate 114,173 of JAFVLL020038768.1, forward strand.
TGGATACCTGCTGCCATGATCGATAGAAAATGTACACAAACATCTTATAAATGAAATTGTTTACAGCCTGCTTTTTGCAGGTTTATAGAGATTTGAGAAAATATTATCAGAAAGAATATGTCGGTCACAAAGAAATCGGTCACACTTTATATTGTGGCCTTAACTACTATGTACTTATTTAAAAAAAAAAAAAAGTACAATGTACTTATTGTGTTCATATTGTATTGCAAAACATGGTAGCACTTTATTTTACAGTCCTGTTACTCATGTACATATTATGTACTTATTATAGTAATTACAATAATAACTACTAACCCTGAACCGACCCCTAATAACCCATGTAGTTACCTTATATTACCAGTACTTTCTTAGGTAGGTACATTATAAGTACACTGTAAGTACATGTAAGTTCACGTACTGTAAAATAAAGAGCAACCCAAAACACTTTTGCTGCTATTGAGGTGAGAAAAGTTAGGGACAGGTTTGATGTTATGGGTTAAGGGATGGGTCAAAGTATAACTATAAAATTTGAGATTAAGGTATTTTTAAAAAAATATAAATACAATGTAAAAACCTCTATGTACACAATAAGTGCATTGTATCAAATGTAGTGCTGTCAACGATTAATCATGATTAATTGCATTCAAAATAAAAGTTTTTATTTACATAGTTTTTTGTGTGTACTGTGTACATTTATTATGTATACATAAATACACACACATGCATGTATATATTTAATGAAAATGTTACGTTTATATATTAAATATATTTATATATAATATAAATTATATGAATATAAATATATAGATGTTAATGCATGTAAAGTTTTCAAATTATATACTGTATGTGTATATTTAATAAGGCAGCGGCTATTTGCACTAAGTGTAAATAGCGATAGATGCTATTTACACTAAGTGCAAATAGCATATTTTTTAGCGATAGATACTATTTACACTAAGTGCAAATAGCAATGGATTCTATTTACACTGTTAAAATAGCAAGATTTTCTGCTATTTATACTACTTACTGCAAATAGTGGCAATTATCTGCACCTCATTGTACTACATTATAAAACAGTGCGCAATAATAACGTATTGAGTGTAAATTGTAGTTTTAATTCAAATTATTAAATGGATGCCACCTTACTGGGACAATAAAGCCCTCCCTACACCTACCCTAACCCTACCTGATACTCTTATTTTCAACTTTTTGATTATTTCCTTCATTTTTAGGTAAAATAATTGCCTTTCTGATGCGATATGAGATTTGAAAAGGGAGAAAAAAAGGTTCGGTAAAAGGCGGGCTCGAACTCGGGTCAATTGTGTCAAAAAGCATGCGCCATCTACAGCACTTAAACTGATGCTGAATTAGCGTCTTTTTTAGTGTTGACTAACAATCACACGTTAGCGGGCAGAGTTAGTGTAAATAGCCTTTGCCAACAAGACGGGCTATTTGCACTTAGTGTAAATAGACACTCCGATTTAATAAATATACACAGTACACACAAATATATTATGTAAATAAACACTTTTAATTTGGATGCGATTAATCGAGATTAATTGTTTCTCAGAACTAATTTTTAAATGTAAGTACAAGGCCACCTAATATAAAGTGTGACCAAAAAATCTAATATAAATACACAGCAGTGAGCGCCATGTTAAACTGCACTCTGGTAGTGTTTTCGCAGTGAAACATCGTGTGCAAAAGTGGCGCAACTGTTTAGGGAATTCACTGTGTGTTTATTTTCATATAAGACATTTTGCAGAGCATGTGCAATTTGTTTGAGATCGTGAGATTGTCAAGGCCTCACCTCTCTGGAGACGGGCCAGAGAGCTGGACTCAAAAGTTTGTCACACTAGACCAAATGAGATCATAACCCTTAGAGCAATTAAAAAGATTTTTTCTTCAAATGATAAACATTTGCAATGCCAATGTCATGGGTTCATTTTCCAGGAAATCTTCTATGTGCCTTCAATGGCCTCATGCAACATAACTTTGAAAAACTTGAGTTTGAGTCCCAGTTTATGGCTCTATCATGATACAGGTCCCCTCTCTCCTCTACTACCACCTCCTGTCTGTCCTTGAACTCTCATGTCAAAAAAAAAACAAAAAAAAAAACACACACTCACACATACACTGGTATTCCTATCATAATGGGGACATTCCATATACGTATACTATACAAACTGTATTTTCTTTCCCCTTACCCCAACCCTAATCCTAAACATACCAGTCACACAAAACTATTTGCAATTTTTAGATTTTCATACTACATACTTTCATACTTCACTCTGTATGATTTCTAAACTTGCTTCCTCATGGGGACCTAAAAATGTCCCCCACAAGGCCAAAAGTTACTGGTAATACTATCTTTGAGGGGACATTTTGTCCCCATAACATAGTGAATACCAGTACATCCACACACACACACACACACACACAAAAAGCTGTATGTATATATATGTGTGTGTGTGTTTTTTTTAATATGTGTGTTCTAATATAAAAAAAAAAACAGTAAAAACTGACATTGTGAAATATTACAATTATAATATGCTGATTTGGTGCTCAAGAAACATTTCTTATTATTATCAACACTGAAATTACTTAATATGTTTGTGGATTTTCAGGATTCTTTGATAAACAAAGTTTAAAAGAACAGCATTTATTTGAAATAGAAATGTCTGTAACATTATTAAGAAATATATACACATTATATATGGCTGAGTTTTCGAAAGGCTTGGCACTGTAGTGTTGAGGCATCAGGGTTGCTGTAACTATGGAAACGCATTAGGAGATCATTTAATGTGAACGAGACAAGCCAAACAGACCGAGGAAATGGAAAACAGATGAACGGTTGTCATGAGCAAAATTCCTCCATGCAGACATCACACAAACGTGCACTCTGACACACTTAGCACATATACACATGTGCATTTTCCTCTAATGCGACTCATAAATTCATACAGAACTTGCACAGGGAGTATTCCAGCATACTGTCCGTGCTTAGCTTTCCTTTCTCTCTCCATCTCATGCGGCTATTGTCTGTCTGGACTACAGTGACCATTCTGAATTATGGATGGTCTCTCACTTTTAGTGACAGTGACAAAAACAACCATTCCACTCGGCTTTTACATCTCCCTCAAGCGTATAATACCTCTTTCCCTTGGCTTATTGTTGTCCCACTTTCCCTTCTGCTCTCTCTCTTTTTCTTTTTCCTTCACTTACCTTGTCTACCCAATTCAGTGTAAAAGCACCATGATATATAAAAAGAAACACCTAACATGGCCCTAAAAGTTCACCTATAAGTGAAAATTCTGTCATCATTTCTGAAAAGGCATGAAAGGAGAATGTAATGGACACTTTTTCACATATGATAAAAGTGAATGGGGATCTGGGATTTCAAGGTACAAAACAACACCATAAAAAAATCATATGAAAGAAAACAACAGGAGAATGAAGGTCAGGCAGCTTCATTCAGACTTTAACTTTTTGCTCATATTTATTACTTTTTTATATTTTTAAACAAACAGCACTTATCTCAAATTTCCTCAAAATGTCCTGATAAGGCCAGTAGTTAAGAACAAGCTGCCATTATTGTGCTGCAGATATCACACTAACAAAGCCGCTTTACAAGCTCATTGTTTAGCTGTAACTTCAGTCTGCCAACAGACAGTTTATGCACTGCAACCTGTTTTGTTTTTGTTCGTCTTTCCTCCTGTTTTCTCTTTTGTTGAGAGCTCAAAATGGGAAACTTGGACAGACACACACACACACACACACACACACACACACACACACACACACACACACACACAATGTGGGCGCATTTGTGAGTAATTAAGCCTTGCTTTGTCTTTGTGAAAGTTTTGACAGAAGAGCAGATCAGGCTTTTGTCTTCTGCACTGTCCAGGCAAAATGCAACAGGGACAAACTGCCTTTTGTTGCACATTGACATTCTGCTGGAGAGAGACACAGAAACAAAAGAAGCTTGGAGTGGGCTGAACCCCTCCTTCACACAGACACACACACACTTAAACACAGGACTTGAAGGAGAACAAGAGAAGTTTACAGCAGCAAAAGTGAGTCAACAGATACGAACTAAACTTAATATGATGAAAAGCTGTACAGGGGCATATTTTTACTTTGTGACTCAAAGACTCAAAGACACTGTGACTCAAAAATTAAAAGCAAAAACTAATGT
>JAFVLL020038769.1:0-14106 GCA_021397915.2 Tor tambroides
TATTTATCTATTTATTCATTAATATATTTATTTATTCATTCATTCATTTATTCATTTATTCATATTTAATTTATGCAGGTTTGGTCCTCCATATCATGCTGCTGCTGTTTAAATACCTGAGCATGTCTGAGCAGCTTTAGCGATAGCATTAGTAAAGCCATAGCAGAATGAGAACGGATTCTCCGCTTTGGTTTTTGAAGCTGCTGACGTATATGAGCATGTGCTCCGGCTACAGCCTGATCCTCAAGCACTGGCTCTATTCTTATGCACTATGTATAATTAAACTTCTGCCTAATAATATGCAAACCTCAGATTTTCAATATTCTGTGATGGGTTTATAAAGCCAGTTTGGCAGTTCATGATGTAGTCCAGTTACTTTTGATCAATACACAGTACAGAAGTTATGAAGTTTTTTAGCCATGTGCAATGATTTACATAGGTATTATTTGGTTCAGTTGTGATTATTGAGGGACTAACATGGCAGATACTTAGTGCTTAGCATGCAAACAACAAAACCCAGCTTAATCAATGAAAAAATGGAGACCATGCTGTATTGATTTCATATTTCCACTTTCAAATGATTTTGTTAAACTGAACTGTATTATGATCACAATTTCAGACCCACAATATGAGTACATACTTTTTCCAGAACTCTTATTGTCAGTGTTTTTCATAGAAGATCATGTTGAAGAGGTATTTAAGATGCTGACTTCAGTATTAGAATGACATTTAAAAATTGGGGTGTAAGAAGTGAAATTAAGCCGTTTCTTGAAATGACTTTTTCCATGTTTGTGAACAACTATAAGGTGTACCGTGGTGCGAGTCTGACCTTTTTACAATAATCAGGAGCTCCCCATTAGTTTGACCTACAATGTGAGCTGCTCAAAATCAAGCTGATGGAATCGGTTATGTAGTGGCTGCAAGACAGTCACTAATAAATTAAAGAAATATAAATTAAATATATAGTTTTTTTTCCTCCCACATTTTCTCATACTTGAGGTGCCTTGGCAGAGCAACACAACAGCATGCAGTGTTAAATTGGATCACTCAACAGGTTTCAAGGTTAACTTTTTTTTAAGTGAAGAACAACAATTTTATTTTGTGCCCATTTAGGCAATTGACTCATTTGCATCTAAAACTCTTATTCCTTTTAAAGGTCAGCTCACATTTGAAGTCAAATGAATGTGTTCGAATCTATTTTCGCTATCAGCAGGGCTGATTTCAGATAAAAGGCCAGCTATGTTTGTCTGTCTTCAGTACTCATGGACACTTGTGAACATTTATTTTAATTCTGTCTTAGTTCTTCAATATTTTATTGACATGTATTTATTGAAACAAAAGACTTTAGAAAGAAGTAGTAATGGAGACTGTATTGTGTGAAGTTGTTTTCAAATACTTTGAGTTCATGTCATTAAAAACAACCAAACGGTTTCATTCTTCAGTGACATAACAGTACATTTTTATAGTTTGTTTTTATAATGTTCATATTTTAAGGAATCACATTTATTTTTAGACGACAGCAGCGCCACCTACAGTGAGACCAAACATAACATTTTAACATCAGGAGAGTTAGAAAGTTTTATTTTACGGTTTTAAAGCATATGTATTTAGCTAGAAAAAAAGGCCTTTACGGCATCTCTCTATAATTAAAAATGTATATTTGTATGATAACAGGGCTCAGTGGTCAGATTTATAAACGCTTTTAACATCACTCATGAACTCACACAAAAGACCAAAAACAATGGCAGATATAAGAAAAAGCTTTGACTTTTATTTTGAAGGAACAAACTACTGTCAAATGACGAATGAAATGAACAGCTTTAAACTGTTAAGCGTGAAAATATATAATATAAAAGAACTGCTTGGTTTTGTCTTTAGTTTCATTGAAGCAGAAAATATATATACAACAAAAAAGGCAGAAGTAAGAAACACTTTGAAAAGCATCAGAGATCAAAACATACATCAACCATGACTAATAAATACCAATCATTTCATCGCGATGTGATATATCTTTACAAGGGAATAAGAAGCTGGACTCAAATGAATGAAGCTATTAGCTTCAACAACAGCACGTGAAGGCAAAAATAAAGCAAATACATTTCTGATTGTGCATTGTTTTGCTCTATACACATGTAGTACTGAGACAAATGAACGGGCGTTGCATGCAAATGCTCCTATCGGGTCAAATAACTCTCCGCCGACAGCTGAAGTCAGGATGGTCAGATATGTACATCGATTTATTTTCTCAAAGCTCATTCAGAAACATACAAACTTAAACGTCTTCACTGTGAAGTGGAAACCATACGGGCAACACAAATTTGCATAATATGATACACGTTGCATAATATATGCAGGTTTTTTTCAACAAAACGTTTTTGAAACTACTAAATTTCTACCCACGATTCATGTTGTCAGTTGTGTTCACCCAACTAGTCAGTACAATCTTGGTCAATTTGTTTAGGTAGTTACATCGCAAGTAAACCCCCGCTTTATGCCTGGCTAGAATACCCCCCACCCCAGCATAGATTTAGCTCTATTAATATATTACAAACGTTTCGATATTTGAAGAACAATGTGGATTTAATTTCTTAATAAAATAATTTGTCAATAAACAGATTAGAATTCTCTCAAATCTACATAGTTACAAAATGTTAATTCTCTATATCATAGGCAACATCATCGGAAACTGATTATTTTTAATCAATAGGTAGGTTATACAGCATCATCTCGTTCATTAGACAGGAAACAGCGGCTCCTCGTGTTAACAGGCACAAAGACTCAACTTTTCTTTTGCTAAAACACACCGTTCGCTTTATTGCCCGAACCATGAATAAATTAAGTTCTAATGCTGAAATGCTAAACGTGAAATAATTTAACCAAAAGTGTTAGGCTACTTCATAGTAATAGAATAGATTATTAAATACTTCGCAGTTGGTGCCCCTTCCTCCACAGCTGAAACATGAAGACGTGCTTCACACAGGTTAATGTAGGTGAGAAACTTCCTCAGAGCACAGTGTGGCTCAGATAATATTCAGCTGGCATTCGGAGAAAAAAATAAATAACTCGGTAAGAATAAATAAAAGCAATTCGAAATAATGGTCAACAGATATCACAGTTACATTACGCGATATCTGCGGCGTGTAGAATAAATTAAAAGGAAAACGTTCACTTTTCGCCACCTTGTGCTGATGAGCCAACACCATAAAACGGCATGAAAACAATCTCAGATTCAGAGGCGACAGGCCCATCTGCGCTCTGGTTGGTTCATTTTTTCACAGATAAAGTGCAAACTGAGGAGCCTCTGGGGGATTCGTGTACCTTTAGAAAATCCCAACGAGCCGTTTTGTGGAACAGGAGTCTTCCTCTAGCTTTGCAAAAAAAAGTACAGACCACCATCTCAAGTCCAGAAATGACCGAGATAGACGCCCCTCCAAAAGAGGCCATTTAAATGTTGTTCGTTTTGGTGGAAATTCTCTGAAAAAACGCCAAATAACAGCGATGGTCAAAATGCATTGCTTCTGAAAGCTAGAAAAAGTCCCTGAGATACATAATCAGCATTATGACTCCCATTGGTGCCCCTTCTGGATTCATATAAATAACCTTAGCAATAATAATAATAATAATAATAATAATAATAATAATGGTAAATGTTGATAATACCACCAATGTGGGAAGTTCTTCACCTTCCTGGCCATATGTACAAATATTCAAAAATCAGTCGGCCAGACTTGTTTTTGAACTGAAATGTTAGCTGCCACAGCAATGGCAATAATGATAATAAAGACTGTTATAATAACTTAATGCTTCGCTAACATCGTAAAGGCAAATAATGCAAATATTGATATCCTGGGATGGAGGCCAGGTCTCCATTCATAAAGTAAAGAAAAACAAAACATAGCATTCATTTACAATCCCCTTTGTACAGAAGAGCCCCCCTAGACTTTTACAGACTCCATCACTGACAGCTTCATGGCATCTTCTAGCATTTGATTGTCCGTGAAGGTGGCCGGAGGTTCTGGGACAGAATCCGTCAAGCCGATCAGAGACTCCAGGAGACACGTGCCAGGGTCGGCGGCCTGCGGAAGGCTGGGGTAAGTAGGCAATTGGAACTGAAAGAAGTTGTCCACGTGTTCGTACTCCTTTAAGGAGTTGTACAACGAGCTCGGTCCAAGAGAAGGAAAGCCGTCGAAGAACTCCAGGTCTGATTCGGACGACAGGCTCAAGTCCATGTAGCTGGCCGAGTGATCGATGGAGGGTGAGGGCGTGTGGGGGATGAAGCCGCTGTGGAATAGGGTGTTACCTTGATTAGCGTTCTCGTCTAAGAACTCACACATGGCCGTGCGGCTGTTGTCCGTTTGCGACGTGCTGAGCTTGTCGTCTGTCACGCTGAAGATGCCGTAGCCCATCGACTCGCTCTTTTTCTGCTGGTAGTCGCAGTTGTTGTTGTTGTGGTTGCACTCCCTGACAGAACAGTCCTCATTGTCTGTGTCGCTAAAGCTTAGGATTCTCGTAAGTCCGTTTTCGTCGACGTCTAGCGGCGACTGCTGGCTTTGAGCGTTTTCGACAGATTCTGAGTCCTCGCTCTGGCCTGAAGAACTTGACGAATCGGTCATGTCGCTGCTACAGCTGTTCTCACCCGCGGCTACTAGCTCCGAGTTGAAGTGAAATGTGGGTCTGTCTGGCGTGGTGCTGCTCTCTGCTGGGTGGTTTGGGGAATTGCAGTCTGGCTGATCTTCAGAGGGTGTCTCGCTCTCTGGTGAGTGCTCCTCCAAACGCTTCTCCAGCTCTAGCTTCATGATGGTGTGGATGTAGTGGGTCTGAACTCGGCTGGAGTTGAACTCGATGCGGCCTTCTGTGTTCCCACAGCCGTCTTTAGTGCAGCCACATGGGAAGGATGAATGGTCCATCTGTGAAGCCAAGAAACATTACATTAATGTATGAAGAAAGCGTACAGAAAATTCTGTATTAGAATAGAATTATATGGCATTTTAAAGTATTTTAACTTTATAAATATACTATATTTAAAAGAATATAATAACTAAGAATAATTATTTTAAAATTACAGAAATAAATAGAACAGAAATAAAAATGTAAAAAAAAAAAAAACTTCTCTGCATTAAAATGTGATACACTACTATTTTAAAGTTTGGGGTCGGTAAAAAATTTGTTTTTGAAAGAAGTTTTATACTTAAGCTTTTGAAAGCAGTCTTAGGTTGCATTTAATTTAAACAAAAATACAGTAATATTGTGAAATATTAAAAAAAAAAAAAAAAAGTTTAACAACCGTTTTGTATTTTAATATATATTAAAATGTCATTTATTCCTGTGAACTTTCAGCAGCCCTTACTCCAGTCTTCAGTGTTACAAGAACCTTCAGAAATGTCTTTACTGTCATTTTTGATCAATTTAATGCATCCTTACTGAATAAAAGTAATATATACACCCAAAAATCAGTTCACATATTACCCAATCAACCTCATGACTTTGACGTTTCTGTAAATATTGGCTTGTTCTAAAGGAAGTCTGTCAGGACCGAATCGCTCACCTGACATTTGATCCCAGCCAAACTACAGCTGCAGCTCTCTGGCTCGCAGAAGCCCTGGCAGTCGCATCCGCAGTCTTCTCTCGACGTACGCAACTCATGAAGTTGACGCTTCTCATCTTTATCGATTTTCTTAATGCCGGCGGCTTTGAGGATGGCGTATCTTCTCTTAGAGGGGTAGGGATGCAGGAAGGAGCCATCATCCAAGTTCACTCCGCTGAGGTCGATTTCATCCTCTGGGATGTCATCGATAGTCAACCTTTCAGCCTCTTCGGACTCCTGGGTACCATTTTTGGTAAGCTGCCACAAGAAAAGGATATTTACATGATTACGACTTTAAAACCTCTCAAGTCTGACAACAATTTGAGAAAATTAAACTCAAGTATACCTTCAGCTTAAGAGCTTCCAGTTTCTCCTCCATCAATCGGTTTTTGATTTTCTCTCGCCGCAGGTGGCGCTGTGCTATGGCAAATTCCGCTATTGAGTAGCGGCGCTGGGCGCTGTGCCTTTGCACCATGCCAAGGGTGCAACCTCCCCGGCTGGGCACGCTGGTGAAGCCCTGACAGCGAGGAAAGAAGAAGACCGTAACCTGGTCAAACTGCACGTTGCCTCGCCGTGTGCGCTTGGCCTTCTTCAGGATGGATGTGGCTGAGGACGAGAGGATAAATATAAGACATTCAGTCTTGTGGTGGACTTGAAAAGAAAACATTAAGTAGAAAACAGCGGGCGAATACATTCATGGAAATTCATGCTTGGAATTTCTTAATGGAAAATTAACAGCATATGTCTGAGAGAGAGAAAAGAGAGTGGTGGAAAAAAAGGAAAGTTCTGTTCCTAGTATCTCATTGGGGAGTATTTGAGTAGGAAGTATGCCAAGCCTAATGGGAAGACTTGGAGTGTGCGAGTCTCTTGTGTAAACATCAAGACGTTATTGTTGCGGATGCACTAAATCGCCACCAGATGGCAGGCTACACACAGCAAATCAGCCCAGCACTAGAGCCATTACTACAAACAAACAATATTCCACCACTCAAAATCAGAACAGATGTGCAAATAGTTTTCAGTCTAATCCAGTCATATGCAAAGACAACCGCATTCCTCTTCGCTCGTGTCTGACAAACAATCCACCCAGGAATTTCCACTTGGCGCTGAAGTGCGCCGGGAGAGTAAAGCATCCAAAATCGCAAGCCAGCGGCTGGATGATCTGGAAGTTTGAGGCTTTTGGAAGTGGTGAGGGCACTCTAGACAGTTGCGATTTAACAACATAAACCCCATCTTTAAATAAGACGAGCCTTCTGTGCACTTTCCTTGCAAATTATTCCTACAACCAGCCAAAAATCTGCATTCACCCAATGAATCAGTCAACGTCAGTGGTTAAAGCGTCTCAAAGGGAGGAATTTTCTTCTTGAAACAAGAAAACCATATTTTTTCCCTCATAAATTCCTTGTCCTCTCTGTAGGAATACTTGATGTCGAATTGTTAGCCTCTGTGAGAGAGAGAAGCACATTCTCCCTCAGGGCCACCAGCCCACCGATTGTTATCTGAAGGGAATGAAGGAGATGGATTTTACTGTCCCTGCAGCTGGTTTATATTAGACTTGCAATGGTGGGAACTCATCCTTGCACGTTTTCCTATCTGGAAGCTTGTACAAATATGTTTTGCTCATCTAATGAAAAAAATGTCTGATGGAAAACCAAGTGCATGGACAGGACCATCTCAGAAATACAAGAGCATGTTATTGTTTAAAGAACAAAGCAGCTTTATGTATTATCAAGTTGGCATTGGTGATCTTTGATGGATTAGAGTAAACAAATTATGCAATACAACAGTCTGATTCTGGTGGCTTTATCCATCTAATATGCTCAAAAATTGATACTCTATAGATGTTAGTCAGGGTTGAGGAGGCATGTTTTATTTTAAGTCAGTGAGGGACAGACAAAGAGCATGTTCAGTGGTTTGTACTTTTAAGTGTGTTGGTGCCAATCATTATGCAACACTGAAAAGACATCCAAAAAAACTCCAGAAAACATGGTTTGTGAATATTAGACATGTGCAAGCTACTGAACAGACTGTACACTACTGTTCAAAAGTTTGTCAGTTTGGGTCAAATTATTTTATTCAGCAAGGACGCATCTAAAGTGAAAAGAAAGACTTTCATAGTATTAAAGACTTATATTTCAAATAAATGCTGTTCTTTTTTTTTCTTCCTAATATCAAAGAATCCTGACAGTTTCCACAAAAATATTAAGCTTAAAAAAAACACTTACGGACCACAAACTTTTGAATGGTAGCATTGGTCTTTGTTCTCATTCCCATCAAATTAAACATGCCGTCTACGCTGACAATGCTCCATTCTCTGACTTTGTTTCATAAACTCAAGCAGACAGCCATATCGTTTCCCTTCCTCTTCTCTTCATCCTTGCCTTCCTGCTCCACGCCCCTCTGCCTTTCTCAGCACCTGTGCTGGGTTCATGCCCGGTGCTCAGACAAAGCTCTGCGTTCATTCTGTCTCTGTCACATGGCACACTTGCTGGCTCCCTGCCCTGCCATCCTGAGAAACTCGCAACTGTTTGTTTTCCCTACCCTGACTCACCCTAACAACCTGGATGAAGGGCCTGGAGGAGGTGACCTCGTGAATGGGGCATGCATCAAAACATCCTGTGTAATTAGTTGCATCCATGCAATTAATCTTGCACCCTCCCGTATCTCAATAACGCCTTATCAGGTAGGACACATGGTTGAGAGAAGTCTTACAGACCATATGCATGAGAAATAACAATGGAAATGCTCACCTGGAGAAATTTAGCATTACATCACATGCTCACCAATGGATCCTCTGTAGTGAATGGGTGCCGTCAGAATGAGAGTTCTAATGGTTTCTTACAAGCACACAGCTTTTTGCTTCACAAGACTTATTGACTGGAGTTGTGTTGATTGCTTGTGGATTGTTGTGATGTTTTTATCAGCTGTTTGGGCTCTCATTCTGACGGCACCCATTCACTACAGAGGATCCATTGGTGAGCAAGTGATGTAATGCTAAATTTCTCCAAATCTGTTACGATGAATAAACAAACTCGTCTAAATCTTATATGGGCTAATGGTGAGTACATTTTTAGCAAATTTTCATTTTTGGGTGATCTAATCAGAGAATAAACGAGTAGTTCAAGGCAGGAACTCACTGTTTAAGGATGTTGCTGGGGAGCTGGGGTTGCTGGGGGTCGAATCCAGGGTGTCAGAGTAGCAGCTCTCCCCATCCGAGTCCCACTCTGAGTAGGCTGAGGAGGAGAGAGAGGAAGGGGAGGAGGAAGAGTAGCATGGGTCCTCCTCCACCTCCTCATACTTCCTCTTGAGAACCCCACTCATGGCACTAGCGTTTGGTGATCTGTGAGAAACAAGCAAAGACAGAAAAGCATTACAAGAGTGTTAAAAGAGCAAAAATGCAAGTTGCATTTTCATGCATTCTGCCATTGACCAACAGCTAATCTGATTTGCTATGGAAATGGTATCGATATTGCAAGCAGCACTTAGATGTTATTGGCTCTTAATAGCAACTAAACATCCAGTGAGGTTTTTAAAATACAGCCTATGGAGCATTACTCTCCAAACAAGCAGCTGACCGCGCTTTATGCTGCTTCTGAGCGGCGAGGAAAACAGGAAGCAATCAATCACGTCCCTCTGGTGCAAGTCAACAATTACCAGACCCTTCACCCACTTCTAAATCCAATCGCTTAGACAAATACATTGATTAGAATGGGGGTTGATTACATAGCCACATTAGTGAGGAGGGTAAATTTAGGTTACCCCACTCAAAAAACACGCATATCAGAACTGGTAGCGGCAATTACGCTTTACACAGCTGCTAAATGCATTTTATGAGACTCTGTAGTAAATGTGTGTAAAGCTTGGCACAGTAAACATGTTTATGTAAGTCCAGACTGCATTTGTCGCTGCTCCCGTGGAGAGGTTGCTTATTGGGCAATAAAAGCAATCAATCCATTGGCAGGAAGAGTCTAGCCGGTGCCCACCAGCTTTTAAGGGTCAGAGCCGGTGCAGCACAGCGGCGTTTACACGAAACCATCATTTGATACTAGCGGCTGTGGACTCGTTTGTTTCTCTAAACCCCAGTCAGCTAGTTCACCTCAGGCTCGGCCTCTCGATGCACTCACACAGCTTAGACACGTTCCTGCTGAAACAGGCAGAATGGAAGGAAGGAAGGAAGAGGGGAAAGATGGAAAAGATATGATTTAGATATGAGTTTTCACTGCTGCTTGAGTGAACGGACAAAAATGTAACTTAAGATGTGACAGCTAGCCATCCTATGCTAACTGGACTAAGAAACTGCATTTTTTTTCCACAGAAGACTAAGTGATAATGAGCAGTAAATAAGTGTTTTAGAACAAGGCTTGTTCCCAGCAAGACAGCCACTTTGAAGAAAAAGCGACAGACGGTCGTGACTGGCAGATTATACAGCTCTTGATTTTGGTCTATAGTGTGTCATCGACAAAAAAATAAAGAGACAAATGACACTGAATCATCCCTGCCATATAGTGTGTGACTAACACAATATGACTCAGTAGTCTGCTATTTGTCTAATAATCAACCCTTGGCACTTGATTTTATATTATCAAAGCGTACTATTACTTTTTGGTGCCACTGTATTTAAAAACTTGGAGCCGCTTTAATTAACTGACTTTCATCAGTGTTAGCAGTTGACAATCCATTGTGTAACAATAGTGACTAATGCTATTTTTTTACACATTATAATTGAGATGCCTAAATCTATTTGTAGCATTTAAAAAAAAAAAAAAAAAAAAACTCTGTTTTATTCTTAATTTATACAAAGCAAAATAGTATCAAATTTTAATACTGGTGATTTTTCGTTATTGCCCATAACAGGAAGTTAATATTTGCTCATCCCTGATCTTCAGACATGAGTACATAGAATTCCTTTTCCCACAGGTTGCCTTGTTTATAAGCAGAACTTCTATCTCTGTGCATGTGTGTTTCATACATTAGCGCTGCAGTCACAAATGTGCCAGACATTGAGGGTACGTCTGTGCTGTCTGCACATTCAGCAGTGTCTCTACGGCTGCCAAATATCACTGCCAAAAAGCAGAAGGTGAGTCTTTATCTTCGTCCTAACCTGACAATATCTTCCACAAGTCAAACTTATCTGCTCGTGCAACACCAGCCGAAAGCAAATAACACTCAAACCCTGACAAGAGGAAATATAGTTGGAAAGTTGCACAATAGTTTGTGCCATTCTCAGGACATATGACACAGCAAACAGCTGACTTGCTTGAAAACAGCAGTACAGGCAAAGGACATAATCTATTTTTATTGCAAACAGTATGTGTCCAGATCTGTCCTTATTTGCATGCAAACAGATCCAGCACAGGGAGCATGAACCCTTACATGTTACGTCTTGATTGAAAACAAGCGGCTTTCTGCACAGACAAGCCCAGAGGAAAACCTTTTTATATAAACGGCAAGATGACGAGAGAGAACTTGACACTTGACTTTGGCCACACATGTGGAAAAGACCGCAAGAACTCATCCTCATCTGCTCATTTGACTAGCAAATTGCCTTTCGCCTTTTCCCACCTTCACGTTTCTAGACACAGTCCACTCATGCTTTGTTCAAGAAACTACCTGCACATGGTATCAAGTGCTCATTCTCACTCGAGTTTACCTCATTTAACAAAGAAAGAATCCCTGAGGACGGCAAGCATGCCTACCAAGCAGAGGAGTTTTAATTAAGGACTCTGGACAGTGAGAAGAGGGGGAGGACGGCACAGAGATAGAGGGGGGAGAGAGAGTGCGAAACCTGGGTGTTAGAAGTGGGTCATTGTCTCTTGACTGCAGCCTACCTGACACATTGATTTGCTAATCTTGCTTAACGGGCAGAAACAATGACGACAAGCTAATCCCAGGAACAAGAGAGGGGGGATGCGGGGGGCACAGCTGGAGGTCAATCTGGAGCTTGTCCTGTTGCACTCCAACATCAGCGGTGACTAGAAATACGAGCGAGAATCTCACAAATAAAAATGAGCAGTCAAAACACACATAAATCCACCATTGAGCAGGTCTGGATTTCACATCCAGGCAGAAGCTGTCACGGCGAAGTATCCCAGAAGCTCCGAGCAGGTGAAACGTTCACGCTGGAGCATGAATTATGCAGGGCTGCCATTCCAACAAAGGCAGTGCACTGATGAGGTATTCTCAATGCTGTTGTCACCAAGGACAGCAGAAATAAATCTCGTTCAGAAAGCGAGAATGGCCACAAAAGCAGGAGACTGCTGAAACCGGATCTTTATCCGTTGTCGGCAGGCTCATTGCAGTTTAATGTAGCATAAGTTAAACACACAGGCTTCATTAAAACTTCTCGAACTCCCCCGGTCTCGCTGTCCTGCTTCCAAAAAGCAGCCTGTCTGCAAACAGTGATATCCTGACCTGATCTTATGCAAGAGTGTTGACTTTGCCCCTCCAGCTCACGGCTTCCATCCAGATGATAATCAGCAGCATGTACCTCATCTAAAAAGTGCAACTATGATAATAGGCTGCAAAAGATGGTGTAAAAACCCTTGCGAGATAAGTGGAATCAGTCCACTCTCCCCCTGTTGGTCAGCCCTTAAGAACTGCAGTCAGGGGGAGGAGGGAGTCGTGTGTTGTGCCGATCATCACTCTAGATGTTCAACCACGCCAGAGACATTCTGTTCCTGAACCTCAACCCATGCAGTGTACACATTCATCCCAAATAGGAGCGCGCACTGATGTGGGAGGAGGGTAGCCGGCGAGAACTTTAAACAAATAAATAATGCGATGTCTCCAGCCCACAGGAATTCTCCTCTGGCAACGGCGACACATTCTGTAATAGTCTATCTATCCCAGATGTGTCTGTGTAGTCCAGACCGCTATTGCCCAAGAGGAACCACTTCAGACAGAAATGTCTATAAAAACACCTGATGGTGTGTCACGAGTCATCAAAGATTACATTATTAGGGTGGAGATAAAGATTTGTCTCACAGGCTTTCTTCGGAACTCTCTTCATCATACTATGCATTTCCAAATTTGAAATACACAGACAAAGATTTATAAACACCACACATACGGCTGCAGAGTACAAAAGTTTACTGTACTGACATCCAAAGTGAAATTTAGTATCTAACGAAGACAATAATTCTGGTTTTCAAGTGATTTTCAACTGGAGTCTGGGAAAAAGAGAGTGATAGGGGGTCCATACAAATGTTTAAAAAAAATAAAATAAAAACAAGATTCAATTAAACAAACATATAAACTGATTAATATAAGTTAAACAACACATCTAACAGTATCATACTTGGGGGTCTGTGGCATCTAAAAGATTTAAAAACCTTTAATTTAGGCTTTAAGAGGCATTAAACAAATGAAAGACACCTAAAAAAAAAAAAAAAACACCCACTGAAAATGATTTCACAGTTTTGAGTGAGTCGTTCCTCACATTTTAAGTCAACGAGTGGAAAATATGATCGCTCAGGAAACTGCCTAAACTGAAAGGAGATATTTCCATCACACATGGAACATTTTGCATCAATATCCGAAATGCAAACTTCCAACAGAGTGCGCAAAGTGTAGCTTCCTCGAGAAGTCATCAGCATGAGTTTGTACTGACTAACTTAATGGTGGCAAAACAAATACTAGCCATCTTTACCAGTCTCTTAAGACTCCCAAGGGAGAGTATTTGTGTGTGTCAAGGGTGGGGGAGCTCAAGGGTCAGCAGCTCACGTCTGGGGCGCTCACTGGTACCTCACAAGCTGGGAGGAATGCTAGAGAGTGACAAAACAGATGGGATCCCTCTGCTTCTCTGTTTTAGAGACATCGGGACCTCCACCTCCCCCAGTACAACAGCACAAATGCCACACACTCAACTATCCCAAATAGGAACACCCAGTCTGTGGGTGGGAGCTTAATAAAAAGATGACGTTGTGATGTACACTAATGATGTTGACATCATCTCAGTTAAAAGGTATGACTGGTTTAAAAGAAACACCTGAAGGCTTTTAAGAAAAGAGGGAAGGAACCTACCCAGACGTGTCACTTAAACCAGTTGACTGATTTTAATGACCATGGTACACATGCAAGTTCACACCTCACCAACTCACAAGTGAGTAAACAAAATAATGTTTATCTTTTATGGGTCCTACTTGATAAGTTTAAGGTACTCCAACTCAAAACAACACTGTCTTTTAGAGGAAACACGACTCACTAGTGCGCCTGAGTGACAAACCCATTTTAAAAGACATAAACAATAAAATACTTGATTTAGGAATAAACAAGAGCATGTAGGTGAGCTATGTAAACAAAACTCGACTGGCAATATTACTTATTCTCACAAACAATCCAAGTGAGGTCGCGCAAGAGACACGAATCTACATAAATACACTCAAACTTTCAAAACATCCACAAATACGCGAAGATCATCACAATAGCAAGTAGTGCTGTTAAACGATTAATCGCGATTAATCGCATCCAAAATAAGTTTTTGTTTACATAATATATATTTGTGTACTGTGTATATTTATTAT
>JAFVLL020038769.1:14206-42657 GCA_021397915.2 Tor tambroides
CAATGCGACTTCAGTCTGAACGGCCATGTCGCATTTCATGCGATTTTTACGTCATTGAAATGTGACAGACGTCACAATTCTGCGCTGGAGGAGGCAGGAAGATTAAAATCACAATGGCAGACAATATATAGACAATAATATCACTTCGTTATTTAGGCTCCGATTGCACATTAACTTAAAAATGGCTAAACACACACTAACACGAGCAGCATACATTTTTATTTCCACAAACACAGTGCGCTGCGTCTGACATCACGTCTTCTTCTGCGCATGCGGGTCATTTCAGGGCTGTATACGGTTCACACATGAGACTGATGGCAGTCGCATTTAAATGACAATGTGGACAAAAGCGCAAAAAAATCGGATTTCAGCAAAAAATCCAATCTGAGCATTAAGACCTGCAGGGTGAACGTAGTCTTAGTCTCTCCATGGCGATGGAACTTTCAAGAACATCACAATCATAGAATCCTTTCATAGAACGCTCAAGTCTCAGTTCAGAACTGTACGTTTGTTTCGTTCTACCAGGCTTCTGAACTGTCGCAGCTGGACCCGGGTGAAGGCGGGTCGGTGTCGCTGGTCCAGGTGCGGTCAGTGCGCAGGTTCTGCATGTTCCCCGTGATCAGCGTGAGGAGCGCGGCTTGCGACGGCTCTCCTCCCTGGCTTTCCAGCAGAGTCACCAAGAAGTTGATGTAGCGCATGGCCAGCCGCAGGATCTCGTTCTTGCTGAGCTTCTTCTCAGGCGGGTGCGTTGGAATGAGTTTCCGCAGCTCTGCGAAGGCTGTATTGACATTATGTTGGCGCCAGCGCTCACGTGTGTTGGTGAACACCTTCCTAGTCATGATATTGCAGTACTTCTGCAAAAAAAAAAAAAAAAAAATAGATGGTCATACCATTGTCTGAATATTAGAGCATGGGGAAAAATGAAAAGAATTCTGATAATAGCAACAAGTACAAACACTTACCACTTGTCTTGAAGCTCTATGAACGGTGGAGCATCAGGCAGCTTGAAAATGGAAAAATAGTCCAGATGGCAGGAAAAGCAGCGATGTGTGTTTAGGAAAGATAAAGAGCTGTCAGGTAATTGCAGTAGTAATAAGCCAGCATCCGTCCTCTCACTCTCAGCTGTCCGACACTCTCTGAACCCTTGAACAAACTCCTCAGATGGAAAACAGGGGGAAAGAGAGCGAGGATATGAGGGAGGGGTGGGGTTTGGCTTGTACTCCTCATTTTTATAGTCATTCCGCTGTGTGACGTTGCAGGGTGTGAGCTGGGGGGAATGATTTTTACATCTGCCATTAATGCGTTTAAATTGATTAACATAATGCGTCGTGTTTCCATTCACAGCTATAGCATCTGGGGGGCTAAATACAAAGAAATCCAACTTTTTACTAACTGAACATGAAAAACAAACTGCAGTCTAGTGTTTAAACCAAGCAGGGTACATTAATTTCAAATAAAAACTTTTGTTTCATGCCTCATGTCCTGGGCTTAATCTTCAATTCACAGCAGTGTCAAAAACCCTTACTGAATATAAATAAAAATACTATAAATATAAATTTAAATATATAATTAATTAAATATTTGAATTTTAATAATTAATAAATCTAATTATTAGATTAATTATATGTAAATTGAATTACTTCTATCTATAAATTATATACATACATCGCTATACAGTACTAACTAAAACCTAAACTATATTTGTAAAAAAAAAATTAAAAAACAAAAAGATCACAAAACATTAAAATTAAAATGGCTATTTAAAAAAAATTAAAAATCGAATTCAAAATGTAAAGTTGTATCATATTTTGAATTCGATTTTTAATTTTTTTTAAATAGTAGCCATTTTAATTTTAATGTTTTGTGATCTTTTTGTTTTTGAATTTTTTAATCTTTCATTTTCACAATTCATATTTTACTTTTCAGGCAAATAAAAAATATACTTTACAGTAGCCTGCCAGTCACATTAATACATAGCTTGGCCATTATGCTTTTAAATAGTTTTGACAAATATTTTAGTATTTTGATGTTCTCATTTTAATCCACCAAATAAAGTGTCAATATATTTTGCATATTTTCCACTCTCTTTAAAAGTCAGCTTATACTAATATATTATATATATATATATATATATATATATATATATATTTATATAGGCTATATATCTTCACATTGCACATCTTTTCTAATAAACCTAATGGCACTTAATGAAGCGAATTAACCAGTATATACCATTTTTACTGTTTTTTTACTCATAATCTTAAACATTTCCACATTCAGCCCAATCGGGAAACAACAGAAAGGGTGGACTATTCAAAGCAGACTTATTGCCTATGAGCTCTAACAAATACGTGGCTGTTGTACAAAATGTGTTTCCCTCTTTTGTTAGGATGCTGGATGTCCACCTGCGAACAGATCTATTACAGTGACTCTGTCCAATAGTGAAGTGACATCATAACGAAAACCTTCCTCTGATTGGATGACATGGTGCCAAAAACCCCACAGCATATTCACCCTGACAGAGTAATAATATGGGTTTTGTCTGAATGATGGTAATCTTGTTTAGCATGTCCTGGGGCTTCACATAAATTACACTAGGTTATGACAGAGGCAAGCTTGTGGATCAGCACATTCTTTGGGGATAAGGTCTCCGAAGCCCCCTCTCGCTCTCTCCCGAACTCTCAACCTCCCTTCAGATCAAAAGCTGGTGTCTTGCTGCAGCAATTGTTGCGTTAAAAGTCTCTCTGAGAATTGTGGGGGATTTGCATAATGGGATTATGCAGGGATTAGGAGTCAGGCAGAAGACAGACACAGTTAGGACGGAGCTGAATTCACGACTCCATTCATACGGACTCGACTGCTCAACACACCCTGCACCTGCAAAACTGCCTTTCAGATCTGCCAAAAGCTTCAGCAACATAAACCTGCCCGAAACTAAACTCTCACCCAATCCATGCCCAAACTTTTGACCTACCTGAGCTCCGGTTTCCCACTGGAAAGAAACAGCGCAGTTGTTTATCCCAGATGGCAATGCAAGTAAATGGAGACTTCTGCTGCTCAGATGTTTCTCCTGTGAAAAACACTCCAATAATCTCTCAGATTGTTTCCAAAGTCTGAAATCAAAAGTTGTTTTTGTCAATATGAATTAAAATATTTTAAAGACCAAATGATCAGAGCAATGCAATCCAAATGAACTGTCAAATGCATCTGTTTTTAAAGAATCCCAAGACAAAACTGGTATTTACATTAAATAAAAATAACTAAACTCTCCTGACTTATGAAAGAGCAAAATATGAGAAATAGCATATATAGAGAGAGAGAGAGAGACACAGAGTTTTAAATAAAATATAAATACATTTAAATTGTGAATACACACAGTATATACATAGTTTATTATTTGTATGTGAAATGAAAAATATTATATATACTATTATAAAATAAACATATGCAATATTATATATATATATATATATATATATATATATATAATATTTTAAATATATATACACAGTACATTATTTGTATGAAAAATGTAACATGAGAAATAAAATTTGGATTTAAAAAATAATGGTTTAATATTTATAATATATAATAATATTATATCAAATAATATAAATATATCAAATAATTTAGAAATTATATATACACAATTTTTTAGTACATATTATATTTAAAACAAAAATTTGTAATATATTTCTATTTTAAATATATGCAATATATTATTGTTATTTGTATGATTTGTACAAAAAGTAGAACAACAGACCAAAGAATTGGACAAAAAAAAGAAAAAACAAAATAAAAGAAAATAATCTGACTCCAAAAGTAACTTACTGTAGGAGTTAGTGGTTTGTTCAGATTGCCTCAGCAAGGACCAACTGAATGCAGAAACCTTCCCCAACTGTTCCTATTTCAGCATTTAGTTGACATTGTTAAACACTGTTGACACTGCAATAAGGGTATCAAGAGATTTGACCCAATGTTTGCAATAAAGAGAGCGGTTAAACAAGTTCAGATTTGAACAGCATGCTCTGTTCTCACAGCTTTTTTCCATCTGAAAGAGCGCTGTGATAATAGTCACATTACTGACGTATTCATTCACACCACTGTTTTACTGCCTTAGACTGGGTCCGAAAACTGCGGTTTTATTTGCTTTTGTTTGAGTAGACAAACAGAGGCAGTTCAGATGGTGTAGGAGTTATTTGTGGAGGCTGTTTGGTGTTGGTGAGCTGAGGCTCACGGGCTGCAGAGAGAGTGAAAGGGAGAGAGATGGAGAGAGGAAAATGCCCTGTGGGAGTGTCTGTTCTCCAGCTCATTCCTGCGAGGGGCTGCCGTCAGACTGCTGGCGTGCTGAGATAAGCCCTCCGACCCCCATCGCTCTCCCTCTCTTCCTCCTCCTCTGTCTGTGCAGCGCTTTCCTCTGCTCTGACTGTCAGCGATAAGAAGATCGTCCTGTAATTGAATGACTATCTTTCTATCACGCTCATTTAAGAAAATAGCGAGGGGCTGGAAATGTGCATGGTGTGGGAGATAAATGAATAGCCACTGTCACCGTAGTCCCCAATTTACATCCAGACTGGTAATTTAGAAAATGTTTTTTTAATGCCAATCAATTCAGCTTCACATACCGAATGATTTATTCAGTTCCAGACCGGCTCTAAATAAGCAGCGCCGCAGCAGTAAGGTGTAGCGGGAAATGTAAGGCGTAGCATGTTTGTCAATACAGTGTCACATTTGAATGAAACTCTTATCTGCATTCAGATTCATTTTTTACACCTTCTTCTGTGTACAGACTATAAACCTAACAAATGCATGTGTGCACACGCTCACTCTCAACTGTAGGTCAAATGTCAGTAGATAAAGGAGCCATGTAATACTGGATTCTTTAGTTAAAAAAAACAACAACAATACAGCACTAAATACTTTTGAACAATCAGAGCTCAAACCTTCTGCTGCATGGTAAGTCTAGTTAAATCTAATAAAACCTGTAAATCTAAAAAATAAATAAATAAATAAATATATAAATAAAAACAGTTCCTACATATTGATTAGTTTGATTTGATTAGTAAATTTGATTACAATTAAATTTTAAAATTAAATTTCAAGGACTTTTCTAGCTGTTCATTAATTTTTAAAAAATAATGATGAAAAAATGTTGAAATTACAAATTACTACTTTCACAAGAAGAAATTAATAGATGTTGAGCATAATTAGAAAAATACATATTCACTGTATTCAACATATTAAACAACGACTGTGGAGAACCCTGTAAAAACGATGAATAATACACTAAATCTAAAATTCTGCAATTGCAAGCATTTTAATAAAGAAAGTTAATAAATATATTCATAAATAAATAAATACATTTTCCATTCATTAATGACTTTAAATAAGAATTTTTAAAAACATGCTACAGAAATTACACTCACAAGGAATAATTCATAGCTATATGTTATAAAATATTTTTAAAAAATACTGAAATTTTAAGAAAAAGATGAATCTAGTTTAATAACAACTGGATGCATATTTATAATCAGTGTTGGGTAAGTTACTTTCAAAAAGTAATTAATTACTATTACTAATTACATGATCAATATTGTATTTAAATTACTTTACTAATTACTCTGTCTGAAAAGTAACTTAGTTACTCAATAATTAACTTAATTATTCAAATTGCTAATTAGGCTACATCTTAAAATCCCTGTAAACCTTAATAGAAATTAAACTCTTTATTCTTTCAATTTGAGTCAAACATAGAATAGTTTAGCCTTTTAGCTTTAAAACAACTGTATTAGGCCTACTTAAACATTTTTATTAAAAAAATTTAACCTTCTTCGGTTAACAAATAGAAATACTCTGCAAAATATCTGAATAACAAAAAAAGCTTAAGAAAAGTTAAACAATACATTTCAGTTTGGCAAGATGTTCAGGAAAAGCACAACTACTAAAATCCGTACAAGTTTATGTAAAAATAACACCTTAACTAATGTAGGTAAGAATAAATTACAGGAATGATCTCCTCCGCTGAATAAAGCTGTGTCAGATCGAGCTGTTCTTCTGATGTAAAATCCAGCTTATTCCTCATAGCAGGTCTTCTTTCAAAAACGATGAAAATTAGATGAATCTTGATTTTTTTTTTAATCTATTTTTTTGTATCTAGGTGAGGGCATTTGCATGCAGGTGACTGCATATAATGAGCTCAGATACGGGAAAGACTGTACCTCGCTTTAGTTTCATATGGATTACATAATCAGAGAACATCCGTTTTCGAATTGAATTCGTTCATTTAAAAGTAGACACTTCAAGCTTTCAGATACAAAGACTGTACCTCACTTTAGTTTCATACAGATTACATAATCAGAAAATATTCGTTTTCGATTTGAATTTGTTCATTTAAAAGTAGACACTTCAATCTTTCTATAGACATATTTCTCATGTCTCTTAAGTATTCGCTGAGTTTGTGATGCGTAGAATGTTGCTCACGGAGACCTAGACGGCAGAAAGCGCACCGTTTGTTTTGTTTATTTTACAAAGTTTTGTTGTTATTGTCAGTGTACACAAATAAAAGTAGCTTACTTAGTAACGCATTACACCCAACCCTGTTTATAATCATGTCAATTTAAAATACATTAAAAATCAATTTCTTTTTCTTTTCTTTATTGTAATTCTCTTCTGGAATAAATACTGATATAAATACACCTAAAGTGTGATAGTTTAAACATTAATATGGACTAATTATTGGAACAATATCTACGTTTATTATACATTACATATATATATATATAAATATATATATATATATATATATATATATATTAATGGACATATGACTGAACTGTATTAATGTAACATTATATTTTACATGAAAACTGAAAATACACATGAACATGAGAAATATTCTGAAATATCACTCAAGTGAGTGATATACTGAAAAGAAATTAGCAAAACTTCCTCAGAAAAATCTCAGTCTGGTTTGTCCGTCATTCCTGCCTGGAACTCGCTCACATAGCAGTCTTCCTCTCTTGCTGTGCGGAAGCACTGGGAATAAACACACAGGCGCAGACTGATAGAGCAAAACTCTCCTGCCCTCCGGATACCACAAATTCTTTTGTGTTGAATTTCTTTTAAAGAGAAAGTTCATATCAATATTTTGAAAAAATATCAGTTTTTTGACAGTACAGTCAAATTCAATGGGATCTCTATGCGCTGTAAAATAAATAAATAATTTTATAAAATGAAGATTTTTCAAAGTGGTAAGTAAAACATTTATTATTGTGTATTAATTCTAATAACAATTATTATTAATTATTGTGGTATACTTTACAAAAAAAACTACTGTCTTTCTACTTCATTCTTCTTCACTAAATTTTATGTTCAATTCAACGTGTTAACTTTCCGTTCATTAAATAATTAATGTAAAATGTACTAGCAATTTCTGAGCGAAAATTAATACACCAATTGTTTTTCAGTGTTGAGCTAAATTAATTTATAAAATTTTATTCTCAAATGCATAAGCTAATTCTTCACAGGAAAATTTGTATATTTACAAAGAGCAATTCACTCATAACCTAATTCATATACAAAATATGATTTGCAAATCCAATTCATTATTATGCAAGTATGTTTGCACATTTCTGAATGTTTTGTATTTTGTGAATATGAATTAGGTTATGAATTTGCGAATTGCCATTTGCAAATATATTTAAACTTTATGTGAAAAAAAATCTGGGAAATCTATTTCAATTTAATAAAAATGTTCTAAAGAAGTTTCTTTATAATCATGACAAATGTTTGATTTGACAGCTTTTTAAATTTTCTTTAATATCACTTCAGTTAACTGTCTTCAGAACAAATAATACTGCAAATACACCTAATTAGCTTACGCATTTGTGAATCATATTTTCTAAAACTATATTTTCTAAAAGACCATTTTTTTAATGTTGTTTAAAATGTCATTTTTGTGTTCCACAGAAGAAAGGAAGTCAGTGTGTTTGTGTGTGTGTGTGTGTGTGTGTGTATCTGTACCACTGTGCATGTCTTCTCCTCTTCGCCTCTTCCTCTTCTCTCCTGTCGGATCATTCTAAGGTGAGCTCCGGTGAGTCTGACTCTGCGGTCTAGAGCTGAATCCACACACAGTGTTTCTGCCTCCCAGCACTTCAGGAGTGGGCAGAGGAGCCAAGGGAACATGGGCAGACCCTCGTGGAACAGCTCGGCCTGGCATGAGATCTGGGTTTTGAATGAATCTTTCACTCTGTAGCTGCCACACGCTCGCTGTAGTTGAATCTCGACTGAACTGACTTGGCATTAATGGGTTGTATGAGTGAAAATGAGCTGTATCATCTCCTCTTATGCTGTTATGACCTGCTAATGTGATAAAGAAGCAATTTAAATGATTGCCCTGAAAAAATACAACTTTTACATGTAAACAGGGTCCAAAATAAACTTTTGCCAACAACCACATTTGATGACTACATATTTCTAACTAGCCAGTAAAATGTATTTAGCATTATGATTATTGTAATAAAAGTACAAATATTAACCATCAATAACTATACAATTCAAATTTTTTTATGTTTTTGAAATAAGTCTCTTATGCTCACCAAGGCTGCATTTATTTGATCAAAAATTCAGTAAAAACAGTAATTGGGAAATATTATTACAATTTCAAATAACAGTTTTCTATGTTAATTTATCTATATGTTAAAATGTAATTTATTCCTGTGATACAAAGCTGAATTTTCAGCATCATTACTCCCTTCAGAAATCCTTCTAATATGCTGATTTGAAGCTCAGTTATTACGGGTACTCAATTATTAATAACGGTTCTTATTAAAATTCTTATGAAGCAGTGTTGTATTTTTCTCTCAGGATTCTTTGAACAATAAAAATTTCAAAAGAACAGCATTTATTTGAAATACAAATCTTTTATGACATTATAAATATCTTTAACATCACTTTTAATCAATTTAATGTGCCCTTGCTGAATAAAAGTATTTTAAAAACATTACTTATTACTTGAATGGTATCAGGATTCCCACACCAAAAGTTATTGTTTATAATGTAGTCATGAATTTGTATTTATTCTAGTATTTATTAGTATTTATAGTATTTTATTCTCACATTTAATTATTGGCAAGTGTTCATTTTGGATCCTGTCTGAGAGCTACAAGCAATTTGTCTTCTTTAAAACACTAAGACTGACCAATCAGCTCTGTAAACGGACTAGGCGACGTCTTATCCTCCAGATCTATCTGTGATTTAACAGGATCCTGTTCTCAAAGGGGAGGGTGAGTTTGGCTGTTTATGTTTGATAAGGGTGTAGTCTCACTGTTTTTGACTTTGGACTCTGTGATGTCACTGAAGAGCTGCAGAACAACAAAGAGTGTGTGAAAATGTCAGCCAGCTTTATTAACCAACAGTGTACCCTGTGCCAGTTTGATCTTGGATACTAGTGAAACTAGTACTACCTTAATGACTTTGTGAGGGATCTGTGGGAACATTTCCTCCAGCTCAGAGAAAGAAGCTCCCAGCAGCCACTGCAGTGATAGAGCTCTCCTTAACATCAGCTGAGCAACCAGAGGATTAATGCAGGGAAACTGCAGAAGGCAACACTCCGCCTAAAACAAACACACATTAATGCATAGTTGAATGGAGCACACAGAATAATATTAAACTTTTAGCTCCATCTACTGAAGAAAACCTGGTGAGGTTGACAGTTGTTTAATTTTTTTCATGTAACAAACACATTAACTACAGAAAATAGTTTTTCTGGTGTTACTAGCAACTGATTGGACCTACTTAAAATAAGAGAAATTATCTACAGATCTCAAACTTTTTTCTTTACAGTTATATTTGTTCTTTTTTTTTTGCAAAAAGTCATTAACAAAGATACGAGAAGAACTTTTATTTTGTCTGCAGCATTTTGTTTACTCTGTTCTAATTAAAATTTTCGTAATCAACACAACAAAAAAACAACAACAACCATCCTTTTTTATTTTTCTCCTTATGGTTAAATAAGAAAAATGGAATGGACAGATTATCTTAAATATGTATTTTAATCTATATCAAGTACAGACTGAGGACAGATAGCTTTAGTATGATGATAAACAACAAAAAGTAATAATTTTGATTATTATTGTTTTCTTTTTTTTGCGCTAGAAACATTTACCTCTGTGGGCTGCACACTGAGCCAGTCTCTATCCAACCAGCTCAGTCCATCTCTCTCTGAGTTCATCAGTGTATGTAAGGAGATCTGATAGATGTAGCTGGCTATCTCTTCTTCCTCACACACCAGTAACACCTAAAACACATACACATGAAATGATGTAAAAATATACACAAACTGAATGCACAATATTTTTCAATAGAACATAAAACAGAGGAAAAACCTGCCCTTGGCATACCCTTTAGAAACTTTGACATTTGTTACTTGAAATAAATGAGGATGAAAATACCTTGACATCAAATTTCTCAGTATTGTTTCCAAACACCACAGATGCAGAGTAGATATGAAGCAGATTGATATAGACGTTACTGGAAATCCTTAAATGGGGGGGGGAGGAAATAAAACACATATATAGATTATGGGACAGTACAAGACTTCTTCACCTTGCAAATGATTGTCAAAAGCAAACATGCTATGAAATACACCATACACTGTGACGTGCAAAAAAGGCAACATTTTTGGAATCAGCACCCCAAAATAACTAGGAATCAAGTATTGGATTTCATCCAGCAAATATAATGCATGGTGAATGTTAACATGATCAGACAGATGTAAATGTATTTCAAACTGACAGTGCCCTGTGGTTCTCGGTGCAGTGCAGAATGACCCAGCAGCGGCTGAACTGCAGAGAGAGGGCTGTGAGTCTCATGAAGACCTGCTCAGATGCCTCTCCAATCCTCATGTCCAACTCACTCAGCTCCTGAACACACACACATACACGCGGGATTTACACGTTCAGAGTCACTTTGTGAATGGTTGAGCAAGTGTGCATAGAACGTCACCTGAATGAGGATGGGAGTGTTCTCGTCCACAGTGATGCACCCAGCTGCAGTGCAGACGGAGAGTGTTTCCTCTCCAGCAGAACCATATTGTACCTGCCAACATCAGCATACACTCTTAAAAATAAAGGTTCTTTACTGGCTCCAATGGGTCCATGAAGAAAAAAAAAAAAAGATCTTTTAAAAACAGTTCATTGAAAGGTGTACCAAAAATGGTTCTTCTATGGCACCACTGCAAAAACAACCTTTTGGGACTTTTATATTTAAGAGCATATACATTATATATACATAGTTTTGAATGCAAAAATAGAATGCTGCAGGAATGAGTCCTAAAACAAGGAAACAAGTTTGCATTTTTGCACTTCCAGTTCCATTGTTCCAAAGTCAATTGGGTTTCTGAATGGGTTTTTGGTTACATGCCTGAAATAAGGTCTGTGGTTAACAGCCCAACATATTTTCACCTTTTATTAGGTGACATAAAATACATCACCCTACTCAAGAAAAATGTGGTTGCTAATAAAATGCTATATGGGACTACAGAGGTTTTCGGGGACATTAAGTGTCACCATGCCTAAAAGGGAAACTCACCTACTCACTAGTCTGCTATTACAGCTTCACTGCATTTATAAGCACTCTTGCAAACTACCGTAATTCAAAAATCAAAATGTTGATGTTGTTTGCAGATTTTAAACAAAGACTGAAAGAGTTGTCAAAGCTTACTGGTGGTGAACATTGAAGTCTGTGGTATAGTTTTATTATAGTCTAACTTATATAAATATATAATGAGAGAGAGAGAGAAACAGAGAGAGAGAGAATATACATCTCAATGTGTCACACTCTAACTTTGGCTACTTTTTTAAAACAATGACAACGTAGTTGGCAGAAACTATTGAGTAACTCACATTGTCTCCAGTGTGCGTTTCAGTAAACCATCAGTGACGAGCAACACAAACGGAATAGTGTCCAGATATGATGCAGAAGTAGATTCTTCGGAGAAATCTGCAAATGAATGATTTAAATGACCAACAGATAAAAACGCAATATAATGCAACACCTAAAAGTAAACAAGATTATTACTGAATCAATCATTCTAATTTTGATATTTTATCAGTCAAAATACAGTATGTACTTGCAAATGTTTAACAGTGTGTTTGAATGCTGTTAAAAATACATGAACAATATATATGGCATGCTAATTTTTTGTTCACACAGCCATAACAAGCAAAAGGACATTGGACACTATTTCTGGAGCCAAGAACTAACACTGAAACCTCACTGATCCAGAATCCTGCTCCACATAATTGTGCATTAAACATCAAAATCATGTGAGCATAAGGATTGTTGGACTGACTGGTTTCAGGCACTGCAGTGGAGAAGGAGATAAAGTTGACGTTTCTCTCTGAACACACACTGCTGAAGGGTGAGTGACCCACAGAGTGAAGCTCAAACACCACACTGAAACTCTGTCATGGGAAGTCAGGACCAACGTGCTGACTGCACACAATGACACACCTACTGCAGGAGAGTCTGAGGAGAGAGGAGACAGATATAACACAGACCTTTTATCCATAACTCATATTCATAAATCAGACCTTATATCCATACCTCATATTCAGTATAAAATAGAAGACCCCAATACCTGTCCATCACTTCTCTGCTCACTAATTTACTCTTTCCTTCATTGGGGACAACTTCAGACACAGAGTTTCCTAAACACAGGCAGAACAATCACCGCATAATATTGATCTTATAAAATCTGGAGGATTCTTGAAAAATCAACTCACCTGGTACCTGGTTGAGAGCTGCAAGCAACTCTGCGTTTACTCGGTTCACTGTTAAAACTAGAACCTGCTCACATTCAACAACAGTCATTAAACATTCACATTCTGTGAAATGTAATTTGTTTGAAAAGTATACAGTATTGTATATATAGTGCTTTTAACAACACATTTTTTCAGCTTTACAAAAAATCATGAGGTTAATGTTTATATCTTAATATCCATGCCTTATAGTCGATAATATATTTTACAATTTTTTTTTTTTTTTTTTTTTTTTTTTTTTACACATAATTGAGATGCCTTAATTTATTATATAGCCTTTTTTACTAAATTATACTTTTTAATTTATACAAAGCAAAATAATATAGAATTTTAATTTTGGTGATTTTTCATTATTGCTCGTATAGGAAATTAATATTTGTTCATCCCCGATCTTTAGACAAGTGTGTAGACTTTCCCACAGATTGCCTTGTTTACAAGCAGAACTTCTATCCCTGTGCATGTGCGTTTCACACATTAGTGCTGCAGTCGCAAATGTGCCAGACATCGAGGGCACGTCTGTCCTGTCTGCACATTCAGCCGTGTCTCCCCGGCTGCCAAATCTCACTGCCAAAAAGCAGAAGGTGGGTCTTTATCTTCTTCTGAACCTGACAATATCTTCCACAAGTCAAACTTATCTGCTCGTGCAACACCAGTCGAAAGCAACCCTGACAAGAGGAAATATAGTTGGAAAGTTACACAATAGGACAAAAGACGCAGCAAACAGCTGACTTGCTTGAAAACAGCAGTACAGGCGAAGGACATGATCTTTTTTTTATTGCAAAGAGTATGTGTCCAGATCTGTCCCGATTTGCATACGAACAGAGCCAGCACGGGAAGCGTGAACCCTTACATGCTACGTCTTGATTGAAAACAAGCAACATTCTCCACAGACAAGCCCACAGGAAAATCTTTTTATATAAACGGCAGGGTGACAAGAGAGAACTTGACACTTGACTTTGGCCACACAAGAGGAGAAAACTCATCCTCATCTGCTCATTTGACTAGTAAATTGCATTGTGCCTTTTCCCACCATCACGTTTCTAGACACAATCCGCTCAGGCTTTGTATAAGAAACTACATGCACACGGTATCCGGTGCTCGTTCTCGCTCGAGTTTACCTTCATTTAACAAAGAAAGAATCCCTGAGGACGGCATGCATGCCTAGCAAGCCGAGGAGTTTTAATTAAGGACTCTGGACAGTGAGGAGAGGGGGAAGACGGCACAGAGACAGAGGGGGGAGAGAGAGAGAGAGAAACCTGGGTGTTAGAAGTGGGTCATTGTCTCTTGACGGCAGCCTACCTGACACATTGATTTGTTAATCTTGCTTAACGGGCAGAAACAATGACGACGAGCTAATCCCAGGAACAAGAGAGGGGGGATGCAGGGGGCTCAGCTGGAGGTCAATCTGAAGCTTGTCCTGTTGCACTCCAAAAATCAGCGGCGACTAGAAATACGAGCGAGAATCTCCCAAATAAAAAAGTGAGCAGTCAAAACACATAAATCTGCTACAGAGCAGGTCTGGATTTCACATCCAGGCAGAAGCTGTCACCGGCGAAGTATCCCAGAAGCTCCAAGCAGGTGAAACATTTGCACTGGAGTATAAATTATGCAGGGCTGCCATTCCAATAAAGGCAGTGCACTGATAGGGTATTCTCAATGCTGTTGTCACTAAGGACGGCGGAAATAAATCTCGTGCACAAAGCAAGAATGGCCACAAAAGCAGCAGACTTCTGAAACCGGATCCGTTGTCGGCAGGCTCATAGCAGTTTAATGTAGCACAAGTTAAACAAACAAGCTTCATTAAAACTTCTCGAACTCCCCCGCTCTCTCTGTGCTGTTTCCAAAAAGCAGCAAACAGTGGAATCCCGACCTGATCTTATGCAAGAGTGTTGACTTTGCCCCTCCAGCTCACGGCTTCCATCCAGATGATAATCAGCAGCATGTACCTCATCTAAAAAGTGCGACTATGATAACAGGCTGCGAAAGATGGTGTAAAAACCCTTGCGAGATAAGTGGAATCAAATCCAGATTCCACAACTCCACTCTCCCCCTGCTGGTCAGCCCTTAAGAACTGCAGTCAGTGGGAGGAGGGAGTCGTGTGTTGTGCCGATCATCACTCTAGATGTTCAGCTACGCCAGAGACATTCTGTTCCTGAACCTCAACCCGTGCAGAGTACACATTCATCCCAAATAGGAGCGCGCATTGATGTGGGAGGAGGGTAGCCGGCGAGAACTTTAAACAAATAAATAATGCGATGTCTCCAGCCCACAGGAATTCTCCCCTGGCAACAGCGACACATTCTGTAATAGTCTATCTATCCCAGATGTGTCTGTGTAGTCCAGACCGCTATTGCCCAAGAGGAACCACCTCAGACAGAAACATCTATAAAAACACCTGATGAAGTGTCATCAGTCATCACAGATTACATTATTAGGGTGGAGATGAAGATTTGTCTCATAGAGCTGTATGGACTCTCTTCATCATACTATGCATTTCCAAATTAAAAATGCACAGACAAAGATCTTTAAACACCACACGTACAGCTACAGAGTACAACAGTTTACTGTACTGATATCCAAAGTGATTAAAATGGTTAAAATAAGTTACTTAACACATCTAACAGTACTATCATACTTGGGGGTCTGTGACATCTAAAAGATTTAAAACCTTTTATTTGGGCTTTAAGTGGCATTTAAAAAATGATACATATCCTAAAACACCCTCGGAAAATGATTTTGCAGTTTTGAGTGAATCGTTCCTCACATTTTAAGTCAACGAGTGGAAAATATGATCGCTCAGGAAACTGCCTAAACTGAAAGCAAATTGTTCCATCACACATGGAACAATTTGCATCAATATCCGAAATGCAAACTTCCAACAGAGTGCGCAAAGTGTAGCTTCCTCGAGAAGTCATCAGC
Organism: Tor tambroides; assembly: GCA_021397915.2. Lineage (NCBI taxonomy): Eukaryota > Metazoa > Chordata > Actinopteri > Cypriniformes > Cyprinidae > Tor > Tor tambroides. Next base: position 29,947 of record JAFVLL020038769.1, read on the forward strand.
ATGAGTTTGTTCTGAATAACTTAATGGTTGCAAAACAAATACTAGTCATATTTACCAGTCTCTTAAGACTCCCAAGGGTGAGTATTTGTGTGTGTCAAGGGTGGGGGAGCTCAGGGGTCAGCAGCTCACGTCTGGGGCACTCACTGGTACCTCACAAGCTGGGAAGAATGCTAGAGAGTGACAAAACAGATGGGACCCCTCTGCTTCTCTGTTTTAGAGACATCAGGACCTCCACCTCCCCCAATACAGCTGCTAAATGCCACACACTGAACCATCCCAAATAGGAACACCCAGTCTGTGGGTGAGAGCTTAATAAAAAGATGACATGTTGTGATGTACACTAATGATGTTGACATCATCTCAGTTAAAATGTATGACTGCTTTAAATGAGACACGTTAAGACTTAATAAAAGAGGGAAGGAAACTACTCAGACACATCACTTAAACCAGTTGACTGATTTCAGTGACCATGGTACACGTGCAAGTTCACACCTCATCAACCCACAAGTACATAAACTTATCAAATAGGACCCATAAAAGATAAAAAATAATTTTAACGTGAACTGCAACTCAAAACAACATCGTTTTGTAGTAAACAAATCTCACTAGTGCAAAACTCAGGGTTAGAGTGACAAACATTTTCAAAGACATAAAACACAATAAAAGACTTACTTAGGTTGGTTTAGGAATGAACATGAGCATGTAGGTGAGGTATGTAAACTAAATTTGATTAGCAATATTAATTATTCCCACAAACAATCCAAGCGAGGTCGCGCGAGAGACACGAATCTGCGCTCGCTCACGTTGAAGCACGCGCAACATAAACACACTCAAACTTTCGAAACATCCACAAATACTCAAAGATTATCGCAATAACAAGTGCTGCAGAGCTGCTATTTTGACAATACACTAAAGTTTACATACAAGCTCATAAGTAAATGCAAAAACTTCCACTCTCGAACATTCAATCTGCTTAGGCTACAGACAGGGACTGTGAATTACCTCAGAAAGGAATCCAATAAATATGTAACAAACCAGTGTGAAATGAGACCATTAGGTTACATTTGCACTTGTTACGCCAATCACGCCGCGCACAACGTGTCAGTAATTGTTGAATAATCTCTTATGATGGCCCTCCTCGTGATTGACTGATATCAATCACAGCATCATCATATAAACTCTTATAACATAAGAATAAGTAATGCTTGGTTGTAAATGAATCCTTTACATTTGTGTATATGGATTTATATTGGCAATTATTAAACTCGACTAAGTGAAGTTGGGCTCGGATCAAGTAAGGTTTCCCTCAGACCTGCATTCATCCTCGCATGCACCCACGGTGACGTCACTGAGGACTGGAAGAGCATGTGAGGCTGAGCGCAGATCTGCAGGCAGACTATTGAAATGATGCGGTGTGGCACCTTAAGGAGTCGCTCGCGCTTCAGAAGACACACCAGCACTATACACGTGAACGAGGAATGCACTCAACACATAACACACATCCAAACCAGCAATTACGGCTTATCGGATACACACACATACGGTCCACTATGCTGGAATTCTGCCAATGGATCCGATCAGAACCGCCAACAGCTGCTTACGAGAGTCATCTTTTAATCGAACCCAGCGACCGCAACCATTTAAAGTGTTTGACAGAGAAAACGCTTATATTTACTCCGAACATTACACTACACTTAAGCATATGGGTTAAAATAATAAATCGTTTAAGAGTGTATTATTGAAACAAAATGTGAGCGTATACATTGATTTACATTGAAAACCCAAAACAATGGTGAATAATATAAACTTTAGTTCGTTTTTTTTTTTTCTATGTCACGGCAGCATACAACAATGTCCTTTACTTTCGCTATTTGAAATAGTTACACAACACATTTTATCTGTTTACACTAGCCGACAAAAGAACATTGAAAGTATCTGGCTGGACTCCAGCACTGAGGTTTGCCTATTAGACACATTACAAGTGCAGCGTTAAACAGCGCGGACCTCCGCTACTCACCGATAACGTGTCCGATCAGCATTAGTATATCACAATAGAGGAAAAGAAGAAGCGGTAATAATCCAAGTGATACGAAAGCGCGTTTATCCGAATAGAGATCCCGTTCTGTCCGTGCGTCTATTGTGCGCTCTGCGTGCTGAAGCTGTTCCTCTTGTCTGAAGCAGACGGCTGAGCAGCGCAGTCTTTTCGTCAGTGGAAAACTCCCTCCTGGCGTGTGACGCAGGCGGTGACACTGCCCACGCGCCGCTTCCTGCCTTCCGCGCGGAGCGACACTCCTACTGGCGCGCTCGCATCCTGACAAAAATCACTATAGTAACATGATTGAGAAAAGACCGGAACACAATAACCGCGGGTTATGGGAAATAGTAAATGTTTCATTACTCTGAAAAAAAATGTACTGTAACCATAGTTCCTGTAAATACTGTAGTAGGCTACTCATAATAACATTTCCTAAAAACATCGTAAGACCTTTCAGAATCTTTCTGCTATTTTGTTATATATCAATAACATAATAACACATTACCATGTTTACTATGGTAAACTCTCTGTGTGTGTGTGTGTGTGTGTGTGTGTAGTTTACCATAGTAAACATAGTAATGTGTTATTATGCACCACTGTTATATATATATATATATATATATATATATATATATATATATATATATACATATATATATAGTACTGTCAAACGATTGATCGCGATTAATCGCATCCAAAATAAGTTTTTCTTTACATAATATATGTGTACTTTGTATATTTATTATGTATATATAAATACACATACATGCATGTATGTATTTAAGAAAAAATATGTTTATATATGAAATATATTTATATATAATATAAATTATATGAATATAAATATGTACATGTAAATATATGTAAATATTTTCCAAATATATATTGTATGTGTGTGTATTTGTATATACATAATAAATATACACAGCACACACACACACACACGTAAACACACTTTTATTTTGGATGCGATTAATCGTTTGACAGCACTAATATACACACACACACACACACACATAGTAATGTTTGCTTTGGTAAATTATATTGTATGTATTACATAACATTTATTTAATATATGAATAATTTAATTTATATAATTCAAATGTATGATTTACTTTAGATACTCTTTTTCTTTTACTTTTCTCGTGTGATATTGTGACTGGATAAATTAAATATGTGCAGTCTGATGTTGTCTGGGTGGTTGTTACTCATAATTTCCTGAGTCAACCTCCACTGAATTAATGAGTCATAAATCTTTTGCATCATTTAGTAGTAAAATTTGTAAAACTATTGCCTAATTTATTGGTCAGGTTGTTGCGGACGTGCTGTATTGACATGCAAACTCTCAGACATATAAGGAATAAGTAATTTGATTACATTTTTTACGTTTATGAAAAAAGTTAAACTGGGGCTGAAGGCAAGTTCAGGGTGAATCACAGTGATTTCAGATATGACTGAACATCAAGTCCCCTCCTATCTAAACCATCTGTGAAGTGTTACAGCTGTGTCATCATTAACGCCTGCATGACAGAATTCCACTAATGCAGTATTTATCAGAATGCTGTACAGCACAGACGTGTTTAGGAGGAGCAAACTTTCAGTTTCTAGAGAAAAAGGGAGTGCTGCCAGTATCAACACAGGTGTAAAATGTTTAGGTGGAGCCAACAAAAGACAGCTAGTGTTTGTGTACAGAGTGTATTAATCGAACACAGGATCACAGACCTCATTTTAGAGGGTTTCGGTCCTCGGGGCCCCGTAAAGAGCATTATCATTCTCCAGCCCAGCACAAATAGGCAGGTCTGATGGCATGCTGAGAATCACATGGAATGCTGTTGTTGCAATACACAAACCAAACTCTTAGACTAAGCTGTGCTCAAATTACTACTCTTGAGCACTTTTATAGTTAATGTTGCTGTTTACTTCTGTGTTCATGTTGCTAATAGGTGTTTACTTATGACTTATGGCATGATTTATCAGTGTTGGTTCACTTATTAATGCACGTGTTGAGACAACAAAGCTGGAATGTACTGTAGTCTCTTCCTGATTAACTTGGCTGTCGCCTACATGCTTTTAGACACTGTTCAAGCATATCTAGATAGTCGACCTTTTGGTACTTTGTCACTTCTCTACTCGACTCCTGCCAGCAAAACCACTAATGTCTGTTAGTATTGGTTGACTCTTGCTGTGTCACTGTGGTCTTCAGCTGAAAAACCTGTTAAAGAGAGAAACAGAAACACAGTGTGCTTTCAAAGAAAGGCATTACTGTTACATGCAATAATATTGATAAAAGATGGTTCAGGACATGAAAGAACTCATCACAAATTTCCAAAGTGAAAAAAAGTTCAAGGGATGAACACTGATACTCACAAATGTTTGTCTGCTCTTCCAAGAAAAGAAGCCTCGGGAGGGGGAGGGGAATGGTTTTGCCAGGGCCACTGGCTCAGGCCTGCATATATTACCCACTATGTCTTTAAAAGTGTGCCAGAGACTTTACCGCAGAGGACGCCCAACATCGAGAACAATAATGGCCCTCAATGCTTACCATCTGCAGGGAGAAAAAAAGCCATTGCTGCACGTGTTCTTAGCAGCACCTCACATGAACTGACTCACACATTACTGAGCTGGGCAGTGCATACATTACAAAACAAGTGCACACTGAAGTTTCACATTCAGGTTTTAAGGGGAAAGTTAACCCAGAAATTACAATTCTGCAAATACATAGTCGTTCTCATGTTATTCCAAACCTCACAAGCGGAATTTATGTAAAATATCCAGCCCCAAAATGAAAAATAACAAATAAAATGAAATAATAAAATAAAATAAAAAGTTTAATTAAAATACTTGAATAATATACTGGAAACTAAAATAAAATAAAATATTTTTAAAATGTTAAATATTTTTTGAATAACATACTGGGAACTCTAAATATAAAAATAAAATAAAAAATGTTTTTAAAAAGTAAAATTATTTTTTTTAATAATAAAATAAAATAAAACAAAAATAGTTTTAAAAGTTAAATTATTTTTTAATAATATACTGGGAATCAAAAATAAAATAAAATAAAATAAAATAAAATAAAATGTATTTATTTATTTTTAAACTTGACAACCCCAGTTTTCATTTGTTTTTATTGACAAAAGTGGCCAGGGTACTCTTAAAAATTCACCTTTTGTGTTTCACAGAATAAAGAAAGCCAGATTTACATTTTACTTACATTTTCTGGGTGAACTGGGTGATCCATTTTAGTTTGTTTAATTTTTTAATATTTCAGAAAATGCCTTTGGAAGTAAGCAAAAATAAACACCCTCATAAGAGTTTGCAAATTAATTAGGGAAAACCAGTGATAGGTCCCCAGGACAAAGCCTTCCAGTGCGTATTGAGAAAGAGAGGGGTGCTTACAGGAGTCAGGGTGAAGTGCAGGGTTTTTGGGAACAGATTGATGGCCCCAGCTGTCCCTAATGAGTGAGGCCAGACAAAGCTGGGCAGCTGGTCACCTGTAGCTGAGACAAGTGCTGATTACTGCACTTCTGGATCCGCTATTCAGTGAGAACCTAATTATTGCCTTACAGTCGTCCTGTATTCTTACCACTCTGATTATAAAGTAGCAACAACTTTTGAGTATTACAGAACGATGTGTGCTGACAGCAGTATAAAAATAAGCAAATATACACAGAAATTTTAAGGTACATTTTGCAGAATTTTCAGAAAATTCCAACCCTGATCGGCAATAGAATGCAGTATTACCTGCCCACTTTTTCAGCGGAACTTGTTACGCAAGTATTCATTTTTCCTATAGTGATTATAAAAAAGGGTTTATTAAATCATTCAAACCAAGCCAACCAGCTACAAGGTGAATCACAACATTACAAACTTTTATTTGAAGCAAGTATTTGAAAATCAGGGAAAAAGACAAAGGTACAAGACTGTGTATTTAATGGCTTTAGTGAGGGAACTACAATTCCAGTAAATGACATAACCGAATTAAAAAATGACGATGAAATATAGAACTATTTATTTAAAGTTGTTGACTATATCTATAGAAACAATCCATTTTAGGTTCATTGAAAATATGCATATGGTCAAGTACTTAGGTAGGGAGACAGCATCATGGGTAATGTAGTTTTCACAGCACATTCCACTGATAAACAATTATTTCCAAAATAATTTCAACAGATGGCTTCAACAACACCATATTCAATTGATTTACAAACTCAGAGCTCACAACAGCTCTGTCTTCAAAGATTTACAAGTTATTGTTAAAAATCAATCTTCCCATGGAGAAAATGAATGAAGTTATTACTTCTGGAACCCGACTGTTGCACACTATTGGATGGGTCACAACAGTAGCACAAACATTACAGTTAAGAACACAAAACACATGAAATAAGCTAACTAACTAAGCGCTAACTTGTGCCCCTTGTGAATAATTAAGCATATAAATTGGAGATTAAAAGACAGAGAATCCAAAACTGAGTTAGACAGGGGTTAATCTGCAGGCGGAGGACAGCGGAGACACCCTTCCCCCCAACTCACCGCCAACCAATTACTACACAGAGCTTCTGCCTCACTCAGAGACAGACGGATCCAGCCAGTGATATGACATCATCAGATGCCCATTAAAGGAGAGTTTACTTGTTTTCTCCCCCCCTCTCTCGCTCTCTCTCTCTCTCTAAAGACGAGCTCAGAAACATGAAGCCTATTTTCCCTCTGGAACTCTGTCACGGGGGAAAGACAAAGAACTGTTTGTTTTTTCTTTCACGTTAGAACTTTCTTTAAAACTTGGGTATGGAAAGAGTTAAATAATTGAGTTCTTATATTTTAAGGAAAATGTATACGCTTTATTTTGACTTCAAAAAAACGTTTTATATTCGTAAAGCTTTTAAATATTGAATACTGCCTACTTCTAAGGTGTTTGTTGATAACAGCTCTGGTGCTGCTGGTATTTTCTTGGTCACATCTGCACCATGACTAGACACTCACTGTTTCCAACAGTTCCTTTCAGTTCCAACAAACACTCATTATACTGACCCTGCCCTCAATGTGTATGTGTGTTTTTCTCCTCCACAGACTCTCTGTGCATGTCTTTGGCAGCTGAGGAGGGGGAAAAAAAGAGAAAGAGAAAAGACTCAACTGGTTTTGTTTACTTAGCAACATTGCAAGGCTGTAAACTAATGCCTTCACGAGTCTGTCCCAGAGGGATTTTATTCAATATTGCTAACATTGATTTACAGTTTGTTATAGACTAAGTATATATCAATACTGATTTGCTGATTAGAGCTTGAAAGATGTCAGGTTATATTAAGAAACTATTTCTACAGTACACTATAAACATATGGAAGCTTATAGAGAGAGAGAGAGAGAGAGAGAGAGAGAGAGAGTTTTGAGCCATTTCATTTCATAATTCAGATTTTTTTTTTCTTGCAGTTCTATAAAAACTCTTGCTTGTATGCATGACTTATATAAAAATCATGAGTTATAACAGAATTGCGAGATATAAACTCAAGATTGCAAGTTTATATCTCACAATTCTGAGAAAAAGAGTCTGAATTGTGAGATAAACAGTCACAATTATTAATTATTATTATTTTTATCCTGTGGCAAAAACAAGATTCCATAAGAAATGATTCTTCAAAGTAAATATAACAAAGATTAATGGAGTATATTTTATAAAAAAAAGACAGTTTCAGTCATTCTGCTTCAAAATTTCATGTTTAATTCAATGTTTTACTTGCCGTTTGTTTGTAATTATTTCTGAATTTGAAATTTCTTAGTCAATTTGTTATTTTTTAGTGTAGACTCTTGTAAATTTGATCCAGGCTACTTGCTGTAACAAGCTGATACAAATAACAAATACATAGAGCAAGTTCATTTTAATTATTAGGGACCAAATAACAGGTTCACTTCTAATCGCTTAATGCTTCAGACAAACCTCTTTCACACCGCAGCCCCCGTCTCTGCACAGGAACACGGTAGAAAGTGAATGGAGGGTCATGAATTTAAAGCTGCAAAGGTTAATGATGAGTGACAAGTGGATTAAAATGGCCGTAGATACCAGACAGTGGCTGACTCTGACCAACCCCCCTTCCACCGTTAAAGATCTTTGTAGTTTCATGATGAGTCTGATCTCCTCACTGATCATTCATCAATGTTCAACGCCTCAGTAGAAACAACAGAACAGAGGCCTATAGACTCAGTGTGTGGTCAGATGATCTCTGTTCTTGTAACACGCTGACAGACTTTTATAGATAATTACAGTGTTTGCGAGATGAACCTTCATGTATTTTTTTAGTCTTGCTCTCACACTTTTTGAATTAAAATTAAAGTTTTAAAATCTGATCAGATGTTCCATATTGGCAACCTTGTTTATTTTGATATATGCACATGCAATGTGCGAGATTCAAGCAATATGCAAATACACACTGTAAAAAAATATATATATTTCTAAGTTGTAAATAAAGTTGTGAGGCTGTCAGATGAATAGCATTTTTTAACTCGATTGGCAAATGGATAAAGAAAAGCATTTGGCAAAACGGCAAAGAAAAGCAATTGGCAAATAGAGAGAGAAAAGCATTTGCCAAAGCGATTTAAAATGTGCATTTGAAATGATTTATTAATGTACTTTTTTATTGTTTTATTAATCTACATTTTAAAACATGAATTAAATAAACAGTTTTAAATTTGTCTATTTATTTATACATTGAAAAAAAATTCAATTTATTGTTTTATTTAACTATTTAAAAACACAAATTAAATAAACAACTTTAAATATGTATACTAATTTGTCCATTTAAAAAGTTATTTATTTATATACATTTTTATGTTTGAATTATTAAACTGATTCTTCATTTTATTTTTAAGCGGTACTCCTGGTCCTCCATAGATTTATAGTATGTTTGAAAAAATTATATATTTTTTAATAATAATATTTTTTTATATTTAATAATATAAAAATGATATTTTTGTTTGAAAAAATAATACTTTTCAGACTTTCTACTTCAAAATCTTAAGCTACATTCATTGTGTTATTTGTAAATATGTAAATATCTGTGAAATTTACTAGCAATTTTAAAGTGAATTGTTTGTAAATTGTAAATTTTTTTCAATTTATTATTATTATTATTACGTAAAACATATTTATGTATTTTAGTTTATATTGGACTAGCAATATTTGGTGCAAAATGTAAATTCATATTCAATAATGTACACTACTGTTCAAATGTTTGGGGTCAATAAGATTTTATTTAAAGAAATTAATACTTTTAGTCAGCAATGACACATTTAATTGATCAAAAGTGACAGTTAAGATTTTACATTGTTCAAAAAGTCCCCCCCCCCCCCCCCAAATATTATGTTATTCAAAATAATGCCGTTATTTTGAATTTTCTATTCATCAAAGAATTCTGGAAAAAATTAAGCAGCACAACTGTTTTGAATATTAATATATGCATATTAAAATAATTTCTGAAGAATCATGTGACCCTGAAGACTGGAGTAATGGCTGCTAAAGTTTCATTAAAAAAATAAAAAATAAATAAAAATTAAGTATTTTTTAATGAATTAATAATTTTTTTCATTACTGCATATTTGATCAAATACGTGCAGTCATGCCATAAGAGACGTCTTTCAAAAACATAAAAAAAATCTTACTGACCCCAAACATTTTAAGATTATACTCTAAGTATTTATATTTATTTCAAAGATTAATGTGAGCACGTTATGATTTTCATAAAATAGATTATATATCTTGCATATTGACTGTATTGCTTATTTTCACAGCATTTCCAAAACACCTTGCTGTGCAATGGCCATATCTTTTAGAGCAACACAGATAAGCCAGCAGAAGTCAATACAGTGTCGAGTGTACATCAGGTCATGTCAGCAGCACGGCAGCACTTCCTTATTGAAGTGTTTACATGCAGCACACGTGCTTTCCTTGAGCGCTACTGTGGCTTCAATGCAAAGAAGTCAGCTGTTGGTTGAACAGCGAGTTTTCACAAGGCGACTACCCCTCTGCGTGCATATTTGTGCATGAAAACTCCCAAAATAACTAGAGGAGACTGTTGATGAGAGATTGTTTTGCATGTACTCGGATATCACCAGCAAAAACATAGTGATGTCTGTGCATTTTGTGACTTTACTTCTTAAACTAAATATTGTTATTCATATACACCATATGAAATCTGTTAAGTGTATGTAACTTTGATTTCAAGTTCTTATTTATTAGCTTTTCTTTTCCTCTTTCTCATAAACAAGTCTTTGTGTTCCTCACTTCACGCAGAAGGTTTTTTCCAAATAACTTTCCCAAGGCTAAATATCAGTTTCCACCTAAATAGGCGGAGATAACAGACAGTGACGAAAAGCCCTTTAAGACGTCACACACTCTGCCTCTGAGAAAAGGAAACCAAACACACTGCAAAGTTTCCCGTTAAAGCAGGGTACTTCCTTATTACTGAACTGACACACTTGCGAAGTACGTACGTTCTCCCTTTAAATAGACTCTGAAATAACAAGCTATGTTTGAACTACCCATAATAGCTGGGAAACACTGCCGCCAATCCATCCATACACAGAAGCTGTTCAGCAGGAATATTAGTTGGATTTCCATTGTCGTTTAATGAGAGGTGTATTTAGCACGACTGGTGTGACTAACACAAATGACATGGAGCACACCCATAAGAAAAATGAGCTAAGGCAGGGATTTTTGTGTGTGATTATATTCCTACGTAACGTTTTGATGACCATTTCCTCTTACTATCTTTGTATTTCAATAGACGAGAAAAAAAATATTTTAGCAGATACTGTAAAGTACAAGGATAAACAATCAAACGTGGCTAAATGTAAAACGACTGACTGTAAATAGGTTTTAAATAGAAATGGATTGAATGAATAAATCTGATTCTGGTTCTCTTAATGGTTCTGGATTCTTCGGTTCCATGAACAATTTCCTTTAGTACTTTTAAGCAAGAAATCCAATTTCATTGTCAAATTAATGATAATAATTTATTTTAAACAATACTTGCAAACGGTGTGTTTACAGTGGCATAAATGCTATCCAGTAACTGAGAGCCTGAGGCCTGCTATATGGCCTAACTATTAAATAACAATATATAACAAACAAAAAAAACATAGAAAGACATTTCAATTATTCTTTTTATGACATACTGACAAAAGGTGTGATTTGTATCTTTTGTTAAACAATGTAATGTAAACAACTTGTCAGTAACTACACAGTTATGTGTCACAATAGCAGTGAACTGTGTTTGTTTGAATTACTAAAAAGAAGCAGCTTATTAGATTCTACACTGGTTTTGCTGTATCTGTTTGATTCACTAAAACAAACCTGTTCACAAGAGTAATTTGTTCAGGAATTGAACAACACTGGCTGTGCTGTATGTTTTTGATTCACTAGAACTGGTTCATAAGAGTCATTCATTCGGGAATTGAACAACACAGGATGCACTTGATGTATTTGATTCACTAAAACTGGTTCATAACAGTTTGGGATTTGGACAACATCAGCTGCCAGATGTTTTTTTATTCACTAGAACTGGTTCACAAGAACTGGTCATTTGTTTGGGAACTGGACAACACTGATTTCATTGTATGTATTTGATTCACTAAAGCAAACTGGTTAGTAAGAGCCAGTTGTTCGGGAATCAGACAACACTGGTCATGCTGAATGTTTAGGATTCACTAGAACTATATGTTTTGATTCACTAGAATTGGTTCATAAGTGTCATTCATTCGGGAATCAGAACTAATTGCAATGTATGTGTTTGATTCAGATGATTCGGTTCAAGGAGTCATTTGTTTGGGTATCAGACAACACTGGTTGCGCTGTATGTGTTTGATTCACTAAAACAATTCAGTTTATAAGAGTCATTCGTATGGAAATCGGACAACCCCTGTTGTGCTTTACGTGCTTGTTTCACTAAAGCAAAATGCTTCATAAGAGTCATTTGCTTGGGAATTGGACGACACTGATCATGCTGTATGTTTAGGATTCACTACTACTATATTTTTTGATTCACTGGTTCATAAGAGTCATTCATTCGTGAATCTACACAAATTGCACTGTATGTGTTTGATTCAAATTATTTGGTTCATTTGTTTGGGTATCACACAAAACTGGTTGTGCTGTATGTGTTTGATTCACTAAAACAATTTGGTTTATCAGAGTAATTCATATGGGAATCAGACAACATTGGTCACGCTGTATGTTTCTGTTTCACTGAAAAGGAAGGGCTCATAGAAGTCATACATGCTGTAATCGACACTAGTCGCATTGACACTAGTCGCATTGTCTGTTTCATGCTGAGTAAAACAGAAAGGTATTACATCCGCATCAGCACAATTTGATAGAAATATCTGCATGATAACAGAAACGACCACCATTTTAAAAACTAAGGCATTTGCCTATGCAGAACTGACCTTAAAAATTAACCTATATTGCGAAATATTCACTGCAGTACCAGCGTGACAAGTTGCCCCAGATTCATACTTGACCACAAACACACAGCATGCTGGTTTCAGTGTGCCTTATATTCTCTCTTTATAGGGACTTTGGGGAATGTGTATGAGTGTGTGTGTGTGTGTGTGTGTGTACTGGTTTTTGTGGTTTATGGGGACAAAATTTGTTTAATGACATGGGTATGACAGAGGTATTACAATTTGAA
>JAFVLL020038770.1:0-13251 GCA_021397915.2 Tor tambroides
AAATGAGCCATAAATGGAGACAAAGAAAACTTCTCCCGCTAAAAACTTCACGCCTGGTATTGGCCATTCCACCCAAAAGGTGGGTGTGACTAGGAACTATTAAAAGTCCCTAACTCAGACTAATCATTGCTCAAACCCTTCTTCTTGAGACGGACACTCTCCAAGACTCTTCAAAACTCTCCCATTGAGTTTGATTTTCCGGCAGCTTTTTTTTTTTCCTTCAAGTAACTTTGTCGATTTGCTGTGGACTTTCCTATCTTCAGAAGAACCAGAGGAAAACCTCCAGCTCACTCCTAAAGAACTCAAGAACCTCTGTTGTCTACCGCATCAGGACTCTTGTTCAGCAAAACCAATGCAAGTAACCGTTTACCACTATTTAGATGCGTGTTTAAGTTTGAGCCCCTTTTTAAGGTGATTTGATTCGATGATGATTCTCATTAGGTTGTGTTTAATTGATGTGAAATATTGCCATTCTTTTGTTCTTCTCTCCTTCTGTCTTTCCTTACTTTCCTTCATTCTGTATTTGTGTTTTGCTTAGTTTAGTTGTATGTTAGCTATAGTTTAATTTATGAAATACCTTATATTCACAGTTAATTGTCTCTGTGTGCTGCTCACAATTCGAAGTCACTGAATGTTGATCCTTGCTACATGCTAAACTACTGCTAGTACTGCATAAAGTAGGAAAGCTATTCTTCCTTGGCCAGGAAAATAATCTTTCCTAGAATTGATAAATGATTATATTGTCTGCTCGGTGGACGGACAGATCAAATAATTGTAATATCGATTCTGCTACAGTTAATTCTAAGATCTAATCTAAATATTTATTAATTATAACCAGTTATAATTATATATATTTCCCTTTTGAGCTAATTTGCTACACCTGCATCTCTACTAATTTTGAAGTTGTGAGTTTGTGTCCTCTTAACTTTTTTGTTGAATCCATCTTTAGGATGGAGCCATAAATGGAGGTGACCCTTTCCTTTAGTTCTGGGAGCCGTGTCAGTACATCTTTTGCGTATACTGACAGCAGCCACGCCGGGCAGGGCAGAGGTACCATCTGTGGCATCTGGGTAGCAAGACGGCTGGGGTCTGTGGCGTGGGACATAAACTTCCCTATCACAGAGAGGTATGCTGCTGACTGGGAATCCCACTGCTCTCTGTGCCTGACACTGTGTGAATGGGGCATAAGGGTGTAACATTTCACCACATTTTATTTCCCTTAAAGAGATTTTTGGAGAATTCTAGAGCTCGTTTCCCCAGGTTGTAAACACTCATTTTGAAATGATTTTTTTTTTTTCTCCTCTAAATTCGGATTGTGTAAATTTATCCTCGCAATTATGTGCTGAAGAGTTACTTTCTCTGTTTAATTCTACATGTACCAGTATTTTAGATTCTATTGCACCTTTGAAGGTTAAGCGTGCAAAACATAAATCAAAGCCTTGGCTAAATGAATCTACTCATGCTCTCCGACAGATTTGTAGACGAGTGGAGCGCAAATGGAAGAAGGACAAGCTTCAAATTTCTTATGAGATTTTTAAGGATTCTCTAGCCAATTATCAGAAGTTTTTAAATAGAGCGAGGGCTAATTATTTCTCTGATGTTATTGAAAAAAACCAGCACAAACCTAGAGTTTTGTTTAATACGTTAAATTCTGTTATAAATCCTCCTGCTCCTGATTGTCTTGATGCCTCTTTACAAACTTGTGAAAATTTTCTTAAATATTTTATTGAGAAGATTGAAGATACTAGATCATCTATTCAACTACCGGATTACGATCCATCAGCCCCATCTACATGCTCTGCTGTTTTTAATCAGTTTGAGCCTGTATCTTTTGAAACCTTGGGGGAGATCGTTGATCATTTGAAGCCAACAGTTTGTCATCAAGATATTATCCCTACTCGTATTTTTAAACACACTTTTAGTGTTATTGGTCCGTGTGTCATGGAAATAATTAATTGTTGCTTGGCCTCAGGCTCTGTTCCTGTCTATTTTAAGCATGCAATAGTGCAGCCTCTTATTAAAAAAGCTAATTTGGATCCTACAGTTTGTTCAAATTTTAGACCGATTTCGAAACTACCCTTTTTTTCAAAAGTGTTGGAGAAAGTAGTTTTCACTCAATTACAGCCCTTTTTAGAGAGAAATTCAGTACTCGAGGTTTTCCAATCAGGTTTTAAAGCAAAACACAGCACGGAATCGGCTCTCTTAAAAGTCTACAATGATATTTTATTAACCGTTGATTCTGGAGCCTCTGCAATCCTAGTTTTATTAGATCTTAGTGCGGCGTTTGATACTGTTGACCACACTATCTTGGTTTCTCGTCTTGAGCAATATGTAGGAATTCAAAGAGTGGCTCTTCAGTGGTTTATCAAATAGAAGCTTTGCAGTTAATGTTGGTGAATTTTTATCTATCTCAGTTCCTCTCACCTGTGGCGTCCCTCAAGGGTCCATTCTTGCCCCATTACTTTTTTCTCTATATATGCTCCCTTTGGGGTCTATTTTTAAGAAGCATAATGCCTCATTTCAGTGTTATGCAGACCTATTTTAGAATGTTTAAATGATATAAAAGGCTGGATGTCCTTAAATTTTTTTAAAACTAAATGAAAACAAAACCGAGATTATTATTTTTGGGCCGAGTGAGACTGTTAACCTTGGCCCTCTGGCCTCGTATAATAAGATGGTGGTGAAAAATCTGGGTGTTTTATTTGATAAAGCTTTAATTCTGATACAAATTAATGCTGTCGTTAAATCCAGCTTTTTCCACTTGAGACTTTTGGCTAAGGTAAAAGATATTTCTCTCTTTTTAAAGACCTTGAGAAAGTCATCCATGCCTTTATTTTTTCAAGGCTTGAATATTGTAATTCCCTTTATATAGGAGTTAGCCAGAAAGTGTTGTCACGTTTGCAGGCAGTCCAAAATGCAGCAGCTAGGATGCTGACAGTTACTTGAAAACGAAAGCATATCATACCAGCTCTACTTTCCCTTCATTGGCTGCCAATGCGTTTCCAAATAGAATTCAAGCTTTTATTGTTTGTTTTTAAATCATTAAATGGTTTGGCACCTCCTTACCTTGCAGACCTTCTTAAACGACACACGCCTACTAGATCCCTTAGGTCCTCTGATCAGCTGCTTCTAACTGTTCCTAGGTCTAGATTAAAACTTAGGGGTGATCGGGCCTTTTCGGTAGTTGCACCTAGACTGTGGAATTCTTTACCCCTGTATGTTAGAGCAGCTCCGACTATATTTACATTTAAAACTCGGTTAAAAATTCATTTATTATCTCAGGCTTTTAATTCTACTGGGTATTGAGGGGTGTCATTGAATTTTTAGTGTTTATTTTTGCATTTATCTTTGTATATTCTTGGTTTTATTTGTTTTACTTTGTTTGTACAGCACTTTGGGCAACAATAGTTGTATTAATGTGTGCTTTAAAAGTGAAATAAACAGAAACTCATCTGTAGCTTCCACTATCTGTCGTACGTTCACAATAGAACCGCATTCAGAGCAGAGGAGAGAGCAAAACAAAACGCCGGTCATGAATTAGAAGTACTAAATGAGGATTTGTAAAGAAAAATGTCGGAGGATTTCGATATGAGCCAAGAGGAGACTGGTTTTCCTTTGCTCAAGTAAGGAAGCTTTGCTTCCCTTTTCTCCTGTAAACAAACGTTGTTTCTTGCGAGACTAGCATGTTTTCACCGGAGCTTACGCTACGCCGACGTCCTCCATCATCCGCAAGAACGGTGTTCTAATGTGAACGTATGACAGTTAGCGGAAGCTACAGATTACTGTTTATAAAGTTTGAAATATGGATATTTTTCTTACAAAAGCGCATTGATTTGCTACAGGAGGCCTTTATTCACCCCCCGGATCCATGTGAGAAACTTTTTATTATGGATGGATGTGCTTTATGGACTTCTTTTGGACTACTGAAAAATAACACCCATTCACTGCCATTATAAAGCTTGGAAGAGCCAGGACGTTTTTAAATATAACTCCAATTGGATTCGTCTGAAAGAAGAAAGTCATATACACCTAGGATGGCTTGTGGGTGAGTAAATCATGGCATAATTAAAATTTTTGTGTGAACTATCCTTTTAAGTAGATCTGAGCGGCAATCGAGCAGCAGGACAGACACGCGTCTGATGATGATCACAGACTGAACAAACATGTCCACTGTGTTTTTATGTGAGTTTGTGCGAGTCTCCTCCTGACCGCTCGTGTCTGTTTGGACAGACGACGGCAGCTGGCCTGTCTTCATCGGTTAAAGTTAGCAGCGGCATCTGATCTGCACAGCCGGTTAAACTCAAACCTGTCTCGGCTCTTCTCAGTCTGTGTTTCTGTGTGTCTTGCAGGTAATGCGATGGTCTTTGTGGCCTGGCCTGAGCTCCAGGTGCTTCGATCTCACTCCCTCAGCCGCCAGAAACACCCCGCTGCCACCTGGCCAGTAGATTCTAGCCTGGCTCCCACCACATAAATGGACAAGATTGCAAAGATCTGCCCCGCATCGATCATGACGGCCACCACCCACGGCTCGCCCAACGAGAGCCAGAGCCTAGCACCGGACAACCAGAACCAAACCCAAACCCTGCTGCCCCAGAACCAGGTGAGAGAGTAGGGCTGTGGTGCACGTGACGTCACACACTCCATACATCACACACAAGCATAAAATACAAAGTTTTCTATAGAAGTGCAATAATAGTAACAGTTGCAATAGAATTCGGTAGGGATGGGCGATATGGGCTTAAAAGATAGTAGTGTGTGTGTGTATATATATATATATATATATATGATAATTTTTGGTGTTAATGTATTGCGATAACGATATCAATGACAATGGTCTTATGCATCCACCAAGAGACAAAAAAAATCCTGTTTCTTTAGAGAAAAGTATTATCTTTCCTATTTTTACTCAAAATAGGGTGTTTGAGCATTACTGAGTGTACACGTAATGTAATGACTGTTTAATTCATACTGGAAGCCGGAGGGCGCTCTTGCGCAGAAACTCCACATGCATCGCAGAAGTAATAGCACTAACGACGCTCCATGAAATCCCTAATATGGACAAAGATATCCAGTTATTGCCGAATAAAACGCAGATAGAGAAATTGTAATTGATGAAAATTGAAGACAATAAAAATACGATTACGACAATACATGATTTTTCTGTGTTCTTCTAGCAATCTTGGGTATTTTTATATGGATAAAGAATATTTCTAATGCAATGCTAATCGACATAGCCTTTAGTACTCTATATAATACTATAAAATAGTATGATTTCTTCCTCATTCTGTGATATGAAACCATGTCTGATCACAAAATTTATTTCAAACACTTGACTTCAGTTAATTTGGAGAAAGCAAATGGTATCTTTGTTGGACAACAGATTTGTAAACAGGCTTATACACATGCAAAACTGTATCGCACACATGCTACTGTCTGTAGTACATTTATTCAAGGCTCAGACCGTTTTTTTGTTGCACTGTACAGCCCTGACCAGACAAGCTCCAGGCTGTAGAAGTAACTCATCCTTTAACGATTCCTCAGTTTCACGTCCACCTTCTGCGATGTCGCTCCGCACAGCTAGCCTTTATCGTTATTATCGTGGGAAGAATTTTTACCGGTATATCGCAAACGATAAGATATCGCCCATCCCTAGAATTCTGTATTTATAGCGCATACCATTTAGTTGCAAATTGTTTTTATTTAGATTATAAGACTAATTACCCCAAACGCCATACACACAGTTTCCTTTACACCGGATGCGATTGACGCAGTGTAACAAAATAGAATAGAACCTATTATATTTAGTGGTGCTGTCTACACTGGATGCGGCCAGAGACTATAGAATACTTAAAGGGACTTTGATGCGGGACGGCATGACAAATCCCCAACAGTAAACTGATGCCTCGTTCTATTTATGATGTACTGACATGAAGTTCAAATGATTTTTAAGGTCGCTTTGTCGTGTCCAGTGTAGACAGATTTTAGCTGTCGAGGTGCGGCACGTTAAGTGTTAAATGTGCGAACACTTTAAATCTCAAGAGCCATCTCCAGTCTTTATCTGCAAGAGGAGGCAATTGATGCCAGCGATGACCTGCTTGCTTGGTTGTCCTCCCTTAAACCGGACAATTGCCAACATGTTAGTTTTTCTGCCAAAGAATTTAAAATCTGCATAGAAAAGTCAGTAGGCTTAAAGCATTTGTTTACATTTTAATTGAAATCAGGTCAACGCAGATTTTCCAGCATGTGATTGGTGGAAATTGTTACGAATTTTTGGCAACGAATGCTTGTTTAATATTAAAATATTAATATATAAATGAGAGAAAATAAAATAAATGAATTATAAAAAATAATATACATTAAAAACAATGTCATCGTTTTCAAAAGTCTCCGTTTTGGTCCATTTACACTGAAATGCAACCCCAGAGTTTTCAAACTAAAACAGGGTCTTCATCGTTTTCAAAAGTCTCCGTTTTTGAGGGTCGAAAACGCCATAGCAAAAGTTATGCATTTTGAAACGAAAAATGCATCAGTAAACTTAGCCTAACAAGCTCTATTTGTTTTATTATATACTAGACCAGCTGATCAGTGTTCCATATTAACCAAAGCATCAGTAAACTGCATAAATAAATAGGTTCCTGTTGTTCCGCTTCCGCCTGACGTTGTGCTGTTGTGTTTAGACACCCTGACCAAACTCCAATGAGACGTCACTCATCAGTTCTCCAGAGGAACTGGGGCAGGGAGAAGCCCCACCCACACAGGAAGAGGAGGAGCCTGCCTTCCCCCACACAGACCTGGCCAAGCTGGACAACATGATCAACCGGTCAGCAGCGGCGACTGGGCAGGGTTTCTCTCTGTGTGGAGTTAATGTGGTTTAATGTGTGTTAATGTGGTTTCCTGTGGTTCAGGCTGCGCTGGGTGGTTCTGGTCCTGCCCAAAGGAGAGCTGGAAGCTGCAGTAGATCTCAGTAAAAATATATATTCGTAAAAAAGTAGTATTAGTAAGTAGTATCGTCTGCGATAACATCGTAATTGTTGTTTTAACGATGTGCAATTTGACATTGAGTATTTTGCAAAAACCATTCAAAACACAAAAACACATTAGGTGAAGTCTAGATTAGTGTGCGTTTAGAATATGTTCTTACACTGCATGATTCAGTCTATTAAGATATATTTATAATGATCACAAATTCAAGACTTGGGGGCAGAAAATGAATATATTTATAGCCTAACACTTCATATAGTTAATCAGTTTCACATGAAGATTGCTGTTTTTTTTTTTTTTTTTTTTTTTTTTAACAGTTCAATAAACAAGTTAATTAAGAGACTTACATTTTAGACAGCATATTGCCTGTTTTTGCGCTTTTTTGCTAGCAAAAATAATTCCTAACACTGCCACAATGCTGTTTTGCGTCTCTGAGCAACATGACCTTGTTTTGTTCCTGAATGAATCAACCGTTTAAATGATTTGGTTCAATCGCAACAACTCTCTTATTAACAGTGACTTGCTGCCACCTACTGGCAGTTTTAATTTCACATTTAAATGTATCTTTTTATTATTTAATATATGTAATAAATATAGTTGTATTTATATTTAACATTTATAGAATTGTTTACTAATATATATATATATATATATATATACTAAAATATGTAAAAACATTCAATTTTATGTAAAATATATATAACATTTAAATAGTATTGTTATATTTAAAAAGTACAGTTTATTGGTTTTGTAAATATGCTTTCATACTATTCCTAAATGTTAGTTTCACCAATCTTAAAAAAATATAACCATATATACATTTTTAAAGCAGTGTACTGTAAGTGCTTTAATATTATTCTTCAATGTGAAATCTTCAATGTTCTTTTAAATAAATAAATTTTAAAGTAAGATAGTATATATAAAGTATATATTTAATAGTATTTTTAAGTCATCTGACAATTTACTACAGGTATACTGTAGGGATTCTAATATGCACAGTAAAACAGACATATGAGAAAAGGGCAATCTTTATTAACATTAAATATATAAAGAAACAACACAACATAAACTCAAACTACATAAAACTCTTCAACTATGTAACTGTATATACATATTATGTAATATAAACTACATAAAACTCTTCAACTATGTAACTGTATATACATATTATGTAATATATAACTTATTTTTGTCCCCTTCTCATCTCCTCCATCCACTGCTCCACAGTTTTTCCAGATGCCTTGGAACAAAAGTGGACACCTCGGAACCGACTGTGGCCAAACTCCTTCGTCTTTGGTTGGCCACACTTTTGACAAATGTATTGTTCAGTCTGTTGTCTCTTTTTGGGTGTTGCACCTTGTGCTGCAGCTGCCTCCAATACCTTCCTCCACCGCCTAGCTGTGGTCCTTGGCACCTTTGGACCGGGAGGTGTAGCAGCAGGTACAACAATAGCTGCAGTGTCTGTAGCTTGAAGCAAGCAGGCAGGGTCAGGGACTGCAAAGCCTACCTGGACTGGAGGAGGCTGTCCTTGGGCATGCTGTGCTGCAGCAGGCATGGCAACAGCTGCTGATGCTGAGCCCACTGGAGGAGGTTGGCCTCGAACACGCTGTACTGCCTGTCCTGATGCATCCACCGGAATGTTGAACTCATAGGCTTGGTGCCCATGCCCGACCGGTTCCGGATGCTTAAACAGCACAGGTGGGAGGGGTTCAGAGGCCACCAAGGGAGTGGTAAAGGTCTGAATACTCTGCTCCAAGACCTCCCTTTCCTGCCTCCTTTTCCGTGCATTGTGCCTGTGTCAAGACAATATAACAATTAGTACATGTGCAGAGAAGGGTGGTATATGACAACAATTGTGCATAAA
Source organism: Tor tambroides (assembly GCA_021397915.2). Taxonomy (NCBI): domain Eukaryota; kingdom Metazoa; phylum Chordata; class Actinopteri; order Cypriniformes; family Cyprinidae; genus Tor; species Tor tambroides. The sequence goes on from JAFVLL020038770.1 coordinate 8,846, forward strand.
CAATTAATTACTGAACCTACCATTGTGAAAGTGTGTGCTGATTTAACTCAAACAGCTGCAACCTTGTTTCCGCCATGAGTCTGGGGCTGTCCAGGACTACATCTGTTATCATCCTGTAGTCACGCAGAATGACAGCCTACCTATTTACCCTGACTCCAGCCACTGTCTGACCAGCGGGGTAAATTCTGCATAAAGCCAGGCAGATTGCCTCCACAAGACGGCTGGCATTGGGCCACTGAGCAGGTCCACTGCCTTCACCAAAGAAGCAGCTATGAAATAAAAAAAAAAAAAGACAAATGTCAAATAGATTGTGATGAATACATGAAAAGCAAATTAAGTACAAATTATACAAACTGATTGGAAAACATGGACACACACCGCTTCACACTTTCAGCTCCAGGGGTCACATTCGTCACAGAATGACTTTGAAGCGCCCCTTCACCAGCCTGTCGCGGTGGCGAGCTGGGTAGATGAGAGCGCCCTTGTCAAACTCTGGCAGTTTATCCCAGAGAGTCACAATCTCATCCACCTTCTGCTGTGTAATGAACCCCTCATGTCTGAGGTCCACCAGACTATTGGCTAACCTGATGACATGGTCATAGCCAGGTCTACCATCTGAGTCCTAGGCTCTCCATCTGTGCATTAAAGTAAATTATTACACTCTCTTAAGTGTTATCATGCTTATTCTGTCATATCACTTTGAAACATCTAAAAGTAAGGTAATGAAGTAACTTCTACTTCAAAATAAAAGATCATTATCACAGTGTTAATGCCTATAGGGTAATTTAGTCACCTGGCTCTGAGTGGCTGGCTCATCTCTCATGGGCTCTGGCAAGGAAGACTCTGCTGTATCTGATGACGGACCAGGAGGTTGTATGGCCTCTGTCTGCTGCTGAATAGGTTCTGGGGGATCGAAGCTGAGCTCCATGATTTCAGGGGGCTCACCATCTTAGTCCACATCCTCAAACCCCTCGTCACACTCCAGATCACTCTTCAGGTCTTCATCCTGAATCCCATCTGGAGTATCAGGATCCGCACCGAAGTATTCCGCAAAAGCTTGATTTGTTTGGGAATATAAGTATTCCACACCGATGAGTTCACCTGTAGACATTCAAAGTGTGATGAGCACATGGGTGAAATACAGGTGTCACAGCTACTACACAAAAGTGTCATGTGTGCACAAACATGTTACCTGTGTATTCGCCAGGAGGTGTAGTCCTCCGCCAAATTAAGGCCCATAAATTGTTGGCTCAGAATGTTGGCGTACTGCTGCAGTTGGCCACCATAGCAGATATCCTTTCTGCTGCCACCTTCAACGGCAGCAACCGCACGAGCCTCATTCCATTGTACAAGCCCTTCCATCAGGTACATCTGAAAGTGAAGGTCACTTGCACTTGTTCCTAAAAAAGCAGGCAGAAAGTTAGCACCATGGAAAACACATGAACAAACAACGCGCATTGTTCAGGAAAAATGCATACCTGGCACAAAGCGGTTTAGGTGCAGGTGGAAGGAGTCCAAGGATGTTGAGCCACGTGCACAGCGATACATGGGCAGAATGACCCCCCCCCCCCTTTGGTCACCTGCCCTATTTTCCTGTAGAGCTGCACACCTGGTGGGTCCTGGATACAGGCAATGTGGCACTGCTGTGTTCGCCAGATCTCTGTCATCCTATCCTTGTCTAAGAGCCTGACTCCCATTGTGTCTGTGGCCACCATGAAGTCCTTTAGGAGCTGTTCGATCAGCTTCTTAGTCTCCTGGGCCCCACGAGTGCGGCGACAACAGTGCCTTGTCAGCTCTTTAGCGGTGGGCTTGCAGCCGTAGGCCTCCTTCAGCCTCTCAACATCACCAGCATCCCACTCGAAGATGCAGGCTGAGAGGCATCCCATGAAGGGGGCGTACAGTGGGTGGCTGTCCGTGGTGACCCCAAGTGCGATGCATCATTTTAAATGCCACACATCCAGCCTGACCACCAGCTGGTCCCACTCACTAAACATTGCTGCCGCCTTGCCTTTACCTCCTGCACTGCAGGTCCACATAAAGGACTTGCGGAGGAGCTTCTCCAGCTCGGCGGTAGCGATCCACAAGTCCAGAACACATGGGAAGCAGGCCCTTTCTCTCTCTTTCTGTGAGGACACAAATGAGCACTTGTCCAATTTTGTTCCCCACATCTGTCACCCACGCAGCGGTGCCAGTAGCATCACCAGCTAGCTTCTTGATGACCTAAAGTACACGATAAGAAGTATTAATATTATCAAAGGAACAAGACATTGGTAACACTTTATAATAACTGCACACTATGAATCATTAGTTAAGCATTAGTAAACTGTCAGTTCTTCATTTATAAAGCATTATCCCAACATTAATAGGCATTAGTAAGCAGTTTATAAATACAGCTATAAATGCCTTGTTTTTTTATTTCTAAGCATATCTATTACAAAGGAGATTTAAAGGCTCAATACGGCGGGATATAGAACTCAGAGATATTTACTTCAAGATGCAAAAAATAAAAGTTAAACTGTACAACTGTGCACTTGAATTTTTATTTTATTTTTTTTAGAGGTTGCAGAGGTTAATTTTTCATTTTTTATCAAGTATACAGTTGTACAGTTTCATTTTTTGCATCTTGAAAAAAATATTTCTGTGTTCTGTATCCATCTGTGTTGTGTTTAACTTTTCTGTTTGGAAGATAAATGAGCCTTTACATCTCCTTTGTAAATGCTTCACAAGGTATAAATAGTCCTCACTTTAGATGAGCTCACAAAAACAGATGGCTGGCAACTAAATGTTTTATAACTACCTGACTTAATCATGAATTACAGCAGGAATATACGTTAAAGCATTTATTAACACACTGAGCAACTATTATCATGTCTAAATAAGATTTATAAATGTACATTTAAATAATTTAATAATTATTTACTTACACTTTATAAATGATCTTATGAACCACTGACAACTCCTAAATAACTGGTTTGTAAATAACGTAATAATTTAGAAACGCTAAATTCATTGTTAATAAAGTAAAAAAAAAATACAATTATTAAACATTATAGATATGCTCAAGAACAAAACATTTATAGCTGTATTTATAAACTGCTTACTAATGCCTATTAATGTTGGAACAATGCTTTATAAAGGATGAATTTTAATGCTTAGCTAACGATTCATAGTGTGCAGTTATTGTAAAGTGTTACCGTCATTTTTATTTTACAATGAAAAAATAACACTAAATGTAACACTAAATCAGTTGTTACCTTTTTGGTGGAATCCATCTTTAAGATAGTGCCATAGACAGAGGTGACACGGGCCTTTAATTCAGGAAGCCGTGTCAGTACATCTTTAGCATACACCGACAGCAGCCAAGATGGACTAGGAACAGGCACCATCTGTGGCAGCGAGGCAATAAGACTGCTGGGATCAGTGTTCTGGGTCACAAAATTCCTCAGCATAGACAGGTACATTGTTGACTGCCCCAGGAAATGTTCTTTATGCCTGAGGCACAGGTGCCTGTACAGAGCTGTGGCACTGTTCCCCAGTGTGCGCCCCCACATCAGTCTGACAACCTCCCTATCGCAGGACAACCTATAGATAATAAAGAAGACCATAGCACAATATTTACATATGTCACAATATATGCACATATTGCTGTATATTGCAAAATGAGAGCACTAGTTTCCAATATATGGAAATGTATTATGTAATATCACATTTTATTTTGCAGTATATTCCCATATATTTTATTCCGCACGGGCTGTTACGTTAAGAGACTTAAAAACACCTTATACCTGTAGGTTAGGACTGCAGGAAATTGTTCCCGGTGGCTGGGATCCAACTGGTCCAGGATGTCTTGTGACCAGGCTGCCAGCTTCTTTTTACAGGACCGGCATTCAAGGTACTCCGTCGCCATGAAGTACCACCCATTTAGTGTCCAAGACCCTCCGGATAGTCCTGTACATGCCACAAGCTGTTAGCTGGATCCCAAGGCGATGGCAGTTGGGCTGGGAGCACAGCAGCTTGTATGCCCACATGCGGTAGGGTACCCAGAGAAACAGCCTGCTATGAAAGAAGGCGTCAGGTTTCGAAGGAGGTTGAGAATACAGCGGACGGGGTCCAGGGGGAGACCACACAGACGCAAATTTTTGGTCAGCGCCAACTTCCCAGACTTGTCTCTGGTAAAGAGAGCCTTGCTGACCCACAAGTGCTGCTCTTTTGGTAGCGTCTGCTTTAGGGCTGCAACTAACGATTATTTTGATAATCGATTAGTTGGACGATTATTTTTTCGATTAATCGGATAAAAAACCCTACATTTTCTTTTTTTATTTTATTGACAAAAAACACTTCCACATTCTGCCCAATGTTCTTCAAACAAACGTGCCAACTGAATGCCATGAAAACATACAGTGCTT
>JAFVLL020038771.1:0-20950 GCA_021397915.2 Tor tambroides
TTATTTGGTGATAAGTTCTTAGAACTCTCTAGTTTTGATGCTGCAGTGTTATAAACAGTCATCTGGGATTTGACCCGGTGAAGTATTGGCCCTCATTTACTAAAGAAGGGCTCTGAGCTCATTCTAATAATTCTGGCAACACTGTACAACCCTCAATTAACAAGCATAGCTTGTGACAAAAGGACACACAATGACTGCCTCTGAGCGTCCACATGTGGTACTACCATTTCACAGCAAGCAATTAGCACATGCCCTAAGCTAATTAATAATAAGGATGGGGTGAGACCAAGTACATCTTACTGCTAAACTACCTTCCATCTGCCTTGGTGTCAGTTTCAAACAGCCTGAAAATCTATTATGTACTTGATCTTCTTTATAGGTTATTGCAATGAGTTTCCTACATGATATACAAGAAAAAAAGAACACAAATGAAAGAAAATAGAAATAAAAATTAAGAGATCAAGTGTAAATGAAACAAAACCCACAATGATTAAGACAGCAAATGGAGTTTGATATAGGCCAATATATTCTGGACATTCTTAAATAATGGTTAATCAAAGTGCTTTTAATGATCACATTCATGGATAAAATGTACATTTTTGCATTGTTCAATACAAAAGTTTATGTAAACTGTTTGCAAAACCAATATTACATAAATTACCATGAGTTTTATTGTGACAATTAAGTAAATAGTTCATAAAAGCATTCCGACACAAATTACCGTAATCAGTTCAATGCTGTTGAGGAAAAAAGACATAAAATTATCTGACCATGAATTACAACATAATTAATTCGAAATTAAAATAGAAGTTTAACACCAATTTAAAAATTGCTTAAATGTGTACATTTTGTAATGGCTTAAATCTAAAGTATACAAAACAAAATAAATTTAAATAAAATATCAGCTGTGCAAAAAAGGTGGAAAGGTAAAAAAAAAAATCTATAATGGATGAGCTCTCATTTTTCATTTTTATCTCTGTAGTGTATATTACTCAGAAAAGATCCAGCAGTCTGCACCTTTCAATTCAATGTATATCTGAGACTGTCTGTGCTGATAAGGTGTGACAGACTTTTGCCTCCACACCTGAATCAAACCTGACAGTGTGCCAAGACTCAAGCAGCTCTATATTTCTTTGTGAAGAATATTGCATTGTCTCCTATGCACCAATACAGTAGTCAGTGTGTTGACTCATATTTTATTGTCTTTTCACAACTGCAGGCTCAAATTCACTAAACAGTTGCACCACTTTTGCCCATTTAAAGTTAATATTTTAAATTGCAACTGCAAGAAAAGTCCCTATACCAGCTGCAATAAACCAAACCTCTTTTTCTGCTGAAAATCATGAATTACTTAATCATGCCATGGTTGGCAAACCATAATACAAGTAATACAATGACCCCATCACCTGAATCTCATTCGTTTAATGGACATTAACTCCACAGCCACCATTGTTCACCATTACAGTCACATTCAATACATCCCAATAGTCCCATTGCAAGCATTTATCGCCCACCTCCTATTCAGTGTTCTGACTTTGCCCGACACACTACATCGAACACAGCTGTGCACAGTCACTTTGCTCTTCAAAAGACTATTCACTTGTTTAGCTACCATTTTGAAATCTGAACTGAGGTTAAAAACCACAGAAATAACGGTAAACAGCACCTTCAGCCACCAGCCTAGATCTGTTACCACAATTTACTCTTACTTTGTTCAGTGTAAATGAATAACAAATCAAAGAAGCAGTGTTGCTCAAAGGCTTCAGCAATTGAACAGAGGGCAGTGATACTGAATGCTAAATACTATAGCTAAATACATCGCCACTTTTCCTGTTGAGATGCACTGTGTTTGTTCAAGCAATTGGGTAATTTCAAAGAGGCAATTCTCAGCACATACTTTAACAAGCTAGAAGTTTCAGCTGCAGTCTGCAGTGTTGTTATCGTTAACTAAAACTATTAAAATTAGTTTTTAGTTATTCAAATACACTGTAAAAAAATAAAAAATAAGTTGAGCCAACTTAAAATTTTAAGGCAACCAGCTTCAGCAGATTTTTGAGTTCTCTGTAGAAAATAAATAAAATTAAATATAAATATGAAAAACTTACATTTAAATGCAAATTATAAAAGTTTCCTTGGCAACTAACTGAAATAAAATGTGACCCAGGACCACAAAACCAGTCATAAGGGTCTTTTTTTTTTTAAATTAAGATTTATACATCATCTGAGAGTTGAATAAATAAGCTTTCCATTGATGTATGGTTTGTTAGGACAATATTTGGCTGAGATACAAACTATTTGAAAATCTGGAATCTGAGGGTGCAAAAAATCTAAATATTGAGAAAATCGCCTTTAAAATTGTCCAAATGAAGTTCTTAGCAATGCATATTACTAATCAAAAAAATCAATTTTGATATATTTATAGTAGGAAATTTACAAAATATCTTCATGGAACACGACCTTTACTTAATTTCCTAATGATTTTTGGGATAAAAGAAAAATCGATAATTTTGACCCATACAATGTATTGTTGGCTATTGCTACAAATGTACCTGTGCTACTTATGACTGGTTTTGTGCTCCAGGGTCACAAATAAGTTTAAGTTTGAAGTAAATACCAAAATAAATACAACTGATATTAATATACATCAAAGGTACATAGAAAACAAATAAAAATGCCAAAATCACATAATAAAATTACTAAAATTTAATCTAAAATTAAAATGAAAAGTAAAAAATATAAAAATAAAAGCTAAATAAAAATCTTAATAAATGCTATAATAGTAGGCTATATAAAAATCAGTAACATGGGCAGTCCATTAATTTATGTTTTCTAACATTAATTGCTTATACAACATGTGGTCGTGTCATTTGAATTTACAATATTTTTTGGCACAAAAAATTTTAGTTATTATGCTCAATTTGCTCACTTGCTATTTCCCTCTCACATTTCAGCCTAGTTTTCATTGGGAGACATTTAAAAATGGTGAATTGTGTGACAAAAGTGAATACAGGATTTGGCGTGAATATTTTGTGCTTGGTGTCTGACAAGAAGCAAGATCATTTTCAACAAAATACATCATGGATAAACAACATCCATGGCCATGACATGCTGCAGAAAGATGGATATGGTTGTTTTTGTGCTCCTGCATGGCCTGAAGGAACAACAGCTGGGCTGGAATTTGGGTCTTCAAACTCTTATGACGCATGCAGACTATCAGCATGAATTATGCATTATACAGTATTTCAATGCTACATCCAACACAAGGACAGAGATGGTCCCAAGTGCAAACCGTATATGTAGAAGCTCATGTCCATCTCAATCTGCTCACATATCACGCCTCATATGGATCCATTAAATAGCAATGAGCCATTTGTATATCACTATCCTCCAGCAATATGAATGGTAGAGAACAGACTCAAAGGAGGGTGATTGTGATTTCAGCTTGCATTCTGAAGCTAAATGTCTTTAAATTTGCACATTCATATTCCTAAGATAATTATTACTCCAGTGGTTCCCAACCACGTTCCTGGAGGCCCCCCAACACTGCATGTTTTCCATGTCTCCTTAATCAAACACACCTGATTCAGATCATCAGCTCATTAGTAGAGACTCCAAGACCTGAAATGGGTGTGTCAGACAAAGGAGAGATGCAAAATGTGCAGTGCTGGGGGGCCTCCAGGAACGTGGTTGGGAACCACAGTATTACACTATAGTACTTCATGTTTCAGTTGTATGAGAGAATGATAACTGCATCAGATCAGACCAACTGGCAAAGCAAGCAGCACGCCCGGAGCAAAAAAACAGCTGATCAATAGGGGAAAAAAGTTATTTGATCATCTTACATGAAGCGACACAAGCATTCATGCCACAATTTGATGTTATCTTTTTGCTATTGGCCTTTCATAACTCTCATATAGATCATGCAACACACATGTAATAATAGCAGATCAGTGCTGTGCTGCGGCAAAGGCTGATATTAGGTGAGATGGTGTCAGTTTTTCACGATACTGTGACTCCAGGCTTTGAATTATAGCTGGCAGATGCTGTAATTAGCATTGCACGGTGCTTCAAAACCTTTCGCTCAGCTCAGCAAATTTCATTGTGTTTTCCCTGTACTCACTCCCCTCGTATTGTGCTAGACACAGAACCCATGCTGCTGTTCTCTCACAGCTGTGATCCCATTTCTAAAGCATTCTGCTGCCTAAACCCTGACTGAATTCAAGCTAATCTGATTTGCTATTCCTGAAGCTGGGATCATATCATTCCAACAGCTGTTTCATTGTTTGGCAGCGCACTGGGAAAGAACGACTGCTAACTGAAGGGATTCTGGCGCTCACGAGTGTGTCCTGCACGTCATTCACCTTTCATGTTGTTTCGTGTCAGATGTGATGCTTTAGTGCGCCTTTCATTAATTTTATGTGTCTGGTCTCTTTATTTACCTACAGAGGCTTGATTTCAGAAGCAGCAACTGAATGAGTAACATTCTCATATGAAACACTTACTTTCATTATTCTATGGGTGGTAAACACATTATGGTTAGTAAACAAGCATATGAAATTTAATGCATTCAAAAATTAATTTAAAAAGCAAAATTATGAACATTCCTTATTTCTCTATTTCTCTTAATTTTTTTTCAAAATTTTTTTTTTTTTTGGGGGGGGGGGGGGTGACAAAAATGTGTCATTGCTTATTAATGTATGATATTTTTATTTTATTATTTTATTTTATTTTATTTTATGCAGAATACAACATTTGTGCAACCAATATGGGAAATTGTACCTTGAAATTTTTTTTATTCACTACTGTTGAAACTGTATTTTACTGTATTTATTTATTTAATAAAGCAATACTTTTAAGCAAGGATGCATTCATTTTTTTAAAGCCAGGCTTTTTAAAAATAACATTTCAAATAAATGTTGTTCTTTTGAAATTTATTCATCAAAGAATCCTGCAAAAATGTAATATTGTTTCCACAAAAAGGAGGTGAACAATGTTCAGTATTCAGTGATGTAAAAAAAAAAAAAAAAATCTTATTGCAGTTTTTGCTTGATGGTTACACCAAATGAGCCATTAAATTGAAACTTTTCCTAAAAATGGCTTAAAAGTTTGAAACCAACCTACAAGAGTACAAAGAGTATGTTTCTAAGAACTTTGCACACTCTTACACGTATCTGACCCAAACACATTAAGAGTTGGAGTCAGGGACTCGGCTGATCTCTGCAATACAGAATAATGTTCTTGCCTATGTGTTCTCCCCTGATATTTCTAACGGAGCGCTGCTGAAGTGCTTTTGAAGGCAGAGAGCATGAGTTGAATTCTGAAACAGGGCTGTCTAAAAAGTTGCTCAACACAAAAAGTGCCACACTCAATAGGTCTCATTCATGAAACATGAGCAAAACGAATTTTTCGGTGAAAATCGCTTGCAAAATTGCTCTTGCGTGAATTGTTGCATTCTACTTAATGCAGCAATTTATGTAAGAATGGTTTTACGAATGATTTAGGCAGAAATCCGTTCTGCTCATGTTTCATGAGTGAGGCCCATTGTTACACAAGAAAGTAGACTGTCAGGCATCTGAGATCTTGTTTTCAATGTACAGCTCTTCAGAAAAAAATTTTGATCCGTTTCTCACATGAAACCATCATGTGACTCATATGTGCCTCTTTTATGCTTATTTTCTGTGTCCTTTGTTCATTGCAATAGCTTGAAAAAGTAGCAACCAGTACATTAAACACAATATATCCTTTTCGTGTTCAACAGAAGAGAGAAAGTTATACAGACTTGGAACTACATGAGGGTGAGGAAATTTATTTTTTCGATGAAGTATCCGTTTAAGCAATTTTGCCTTCATGATTCCATCGGAATGAAAGGTACGAGTTTTCATAGATTTTCTGGGTTAACTCACTGTCCTTCACTAAAAATAGAAATACCACATAGGTTTGCATCACAGATTCTGTAACTGTGCGCCTGTAAAGTAGGTTACCTCATTAAGAAAATGTGGTTTTTATTACTTGATTAGAACACAGGTTGGTAGTCTCAAATCAGATCTACTCAAGCAGGTACAGAACAACACTAAAAATAGATATATTGAAAGGCTGAAGCTTTAGGTAAGGGGGTTACTGCTGCATGTGATAGTTGGTAAAACTTCCAGTGAATGATATTTTAAGGCTCGTATATCATCTATGCCTCATTGCACCAATTTCCCTATCAGTGGTCTGTTAAATCAACACCTGCTTTTCTAATTGAGAACTTCAGAGTAATATTCACCACCATTACAGCTAATAACTCAAGAAAACACTTAATACAGAAGACTTATTTGTGCAAAAATGTCTCACTAGAGGACACAACAACCCCTCGATTGTGTGAGCTTGTGTACATAAGAGTCATATATAATTTTGAGATCACATTTTGAAGTGAATCATTAAAGGCCCTCTAACAGGGAAATTCTCCCAGTGTGATTCTCTGATCTTTGTGAGTTTTCGCTGTAATTGGATGGGCCAATAAAAAAAAAAAAAATCCACCACCACCCTGGAGATAATGAGAACTGCAAAAACAAACATCACATGTGAAGCCTCATCAGCAAGTCTTCTAGTTCTCCTGAAAAACATTCAGTCACTGAAGGTCCTGGGATTTTGCTGTTCGCAAGCAATTCATTGTTTTTTCATGACGTTAACGGATATGCAAGTTTGGCTTCTTTTATATGCTTTATAATGAACAATTCAAGAGCCAGAAATGCCAAATATCAATAAGCCAGTGAAATTTCTTCTATTTAGAATTATATATATATGTACGTATATGTACAATAGCAGCACATCAATTAGTGAAAAGCTGAACTGAAAAATTAACATTAATGAAATTAATAAAAACATCAAAAAATGAATTGTTTCTGAAGGATCATGTGACATTAAAGACTGAAGTAATGATGCTGAAAATCCAGCTTTGCTATCATATGAATAAATAGCATTTTAAAATATATTAAAATAGAGAACATTTTAAACTGTAATAATTTTTCTGTTTTTATTGTATTTCCTATTAAATACATAGACATGAACTTCCTTGTACACATTTGCTAGACATCAGTATGGCCACTAATATGTTGACTTTTTCTTCTCGTTGGGTCAAAAAAACAAAAACAAAAAAACAAATCACAATTAGAAAGAATGGATGGGATTCCTAATGAAGGTTGATTGCACCCTCTGTGAAACACTGCGGGCACCTTAAACAGAGGCCAAGAACGTGCTCCCTGTCCTCTCCACCAGCCGCCCAGGGCCGGCGCCACGGGGGGGGGCGTGAGGGGGCGTCGCCCCCTCACTCGGACTATCCCGCCCCCTCACTCAAGAGGAGTGTGAAAATAGATTTTATTTATGAAATATAATGGTTTATTTAAAAAACACAGTTGCCAAATGAATAGGCTTTCTAGCATTAATATGATGCTACTATAGCAAAAATTTAGGACAGTCTGTTTCACAAAGTCGCATTTTAATTGTTACATCTGACACACAAACTTCCCGCGCAAGCGGTTCAACTAAATGCAGGCATTATGCAGCACTACTGACTAAGCTAAAGGTATGATGAAATAATTTTATATGTTTAATAGGAGAGCTGATTATCGTAATTAGTTGATTATTTTGCTGTATTGTTTGATGCTGTTCAATTTGTTAAACTTAAAATGATGCATCTGTTAAATGGGCCGCAATGAATGTTATGTCAGGGAATCGGTCGCAATAAGCTTGTGTTTCAGTGTAAAACAGACACAATTGAGTATTTCTGGTGGTTGTGGTGGTATTTGACTGTATTTGTGGTAAAACTGCTGCCAAGACATGTTATTTCCTGGATGTCAGATTTTCGATTGATGCGATTTTGTTTTATTATACTCTGCCATCTGTATTTGCTATAGGCTACCTTTTTGTAGGGTCATTCACTCAGAACGCATTTTTCATTCCACTGCGGTACTTTTCCATTGTATTTCAAAGTAAATGCGCTACGGATGTCTTTGAATTTGAATGCTGCGCTCTGCCGCTCTCATAGCAGCTTCTCCGCGCATAATACATCATTCTAAAACACAGCACTGAAAAAAAAAAAAAAAACTTCCACTGACCTGTCTCGCGACCAAAACACTATCTGTGTGTGAACCCAGTATTCTAATAGTTGTAGTAGTAGCGCGGGCAGGTTTGTTTACGGTCCGACAAATACTTGAATGGGCCACATATGTTTTTATTTACTTATTTTTACTTTGCGCTACGTCATCGCCCCCTTTCTTTACCTCAGCCGCCCCCTCATCAGTGCTGCGCTGGCGCCGGCTCTGCAGCCGCCCTGATTGACTTCAGCTAAGCATCAGTCTGAATCATTTTAGAAAACTGTCCACACTGGTGGACAGGACAAAATTCGAAAACACTGCATCACAACTGCAACCTTAACAAGCCTCAAGTCGACTCAAGCCGAAAGGTCTCTTAATCTTATATTTTCCTTTTGACTAAATACAAAGTAAACGGGATGGCAAAGGTGTAATCCTAATGCATTTTTCATCAGCTCCAATATTTACTGAAATGGAAAATTAATAACACAACAAAAAGCATTTAGAGTCAGAACAAAAATAACCTCATTCATATGCGTTTCATATTAATACACAAGCCACTACATCGCAAATCCTCTCCTGCCGAACAGAATAAGCTACAGAATAAAGCTAATATCTCCGGAACACAAAATTCTGAATTACTTGTTAATGAATTACTTTTTTAATTTTAGCATTACCTCACTTGCTCAACAACTGGTCCTCTTCAGTGAATGGGTGCCATCAGAATAAGAGCCCAAACTGTTGATAAAAACATCACAACAGTTTCACTTATAAACAGTGATCTGCACAAGTTTATCTTATCAGCAAATTTAAAGTCTGGTAGTGTATGATCCCCAGTCGTTTAGTGTACGATGCCAAGTTTTTCCTTTGTGATCGTTTACAAAGTTGGTAAGTGTGTGATTAAGGCTTAAATACACTACACAACGTTTAAAATCTGATCAGAATTTAATACACTTCATAAAGTCACAGATGAAAAACTGATCATCATACACTAATAAAGCACTGAGGATCATACACTACCAGACTTTAAAGTTGTTCCTATAACAACAAACTCACACAGAAATATGCGCCTTAATGCTAGGAGGTGCATAACAAATGAAAACAATATGTGCCCTTACCAAAAAGTAGTACACTTCAAGTTTATTTTATTAAGTATACTTAAGTAAGGTTCAAGTATATTTTTAAGTATACTTTATGTAGTAAGTATACAAATATCAGTGTACTAGTAGTATACTCGTAAGTGTACTATTTCAATACTCCTTGGGACTAAATTGGCCCACTTTCTAGTATATAAAATATACTTTTAAGTATACCAGTAGTAAACTTTGAGTACACAACTATTTACATCAGTGTTTTTAGCTTGTACTGCAACTATACTAAAAGTGAACTTATAGGTACTGATAGCTTACTAATTAAATACTTGTAGTAGTATTTTTAGTATACTTTGAAGTATAGTCTCAGTAAACTACTAGTTTAGTAGTTTTAAACTGCAAGTATACTCGTAAGTTTTCTTTAAGTGAACTTTACATCATACTTTATGTATACTACTATGTCCCTATTTAGGTATTAATTTTTATATTTTTTGTGTTATATGAATATCTGAACACACAAAACATCAAAAGAAAGAACAGGGTATCTGCTTGTAAACAAAAACGTTTTATTCTAGCTTCATGCATTCTTTTTTTAAACACTTGAATGTGGGTAAGTTTCATAAATAAAAAAATAAAGAAATAACATTTTGAACAAAAAGCTGAAAAAGAGACTATGAATTGGATTCAGAATGATAATCAAAACGTAGATGGAGTCGATCAGCACCCCAAAGCTTGACAGTCGTTATTACCTCTTCATTGGTCGACATTTTATTCTATAACGTTACACAGTTTTGATGCTGTTTTATGTCAGATGATGGTGTTAGATTACATGTGGAAGTATCCGTTGTTTCGGTTTCTTCTTCACTTGTGTTTTTTGGAAATTCTGTACAGAAGATGTGTACTAGCGCCCCCTACCGTATAACAAAGAAAACATGGATTGTAGGAGCACAAGTATAGCTCAAATATATTTAGACTTTTTCTAAGTAAGTCAAGTATACTTAAATGTCATTTTAAGTATATTTCTGAGAAGTACATAAAGCCCATTTCTGAGAAGTACATAAAAAGTAGACTAAAAGTATACTTTCCTATTTTAGTTTAAAAGAAGTATATTAATAGCGCACTTGAATAAACTTCTTTTTTGTAAGGGTGTTCTAAAATCGGCTGAAAATATCAAACATGTTATATCCTCCGACTGGATGCAATCAAAGTCTGAAGCTAAAAATGTCGGATCCAAATGTATCCAAATGTCGGAGACAGCGGAAAGGTGGCTTATGATCCTCAGTCGTTTAGTTTATCCTCTCTGACTGTTTACAAAGTTGGTAAGTGTATGATGCCCAGCGTTTTCAAATCTCTAAAATCGATTTTAAAAGCTGTGTAGTGTATGGACCTTTATTGATGGATTTGTTTATTATTGCAAACACTTCAGAAGACGATAATTAATGAACTGGAGTCATAACGATTACTTGTGGATTATTGTAATGTTTTTAAAATCACATCTTTGTTCTGATGAAGAAGCCTGAGTGTGAGTCAAATTTAAGCAAATTTTCTTTTTCCTTTTAATCCCTTGGGATATAATAACACTGCAGGAAAATAAACTGTTACTCAAGTGCCTTTTTGAAAAACCTCCCACTAAAGTCTGCTGGATGGTAAATGGACTAGGAATTAGCTTTGCATAATGTTAATTCCCAAAAAGAAACATCACGTGTCTGTCAACTTCAAATATTTAAATATCTGTCAACGTCTATTTCAAAAGAAATATTGAAATGCAAATTATTTCTCTTTTAAATGCATCTTTTATATACAAATATTCATGTTAGACATGCAATGAAGTAAATTGAAGTAAATTAAGGAGTTGCTTAAAGTGGTTTGTACCGCCACTGCCTGGCCCTTGTGAATGTGGTTAATGTCTGTAAATTACAGAGGAGTAGGCAGTAGTTATCTGTCAGCCATTCCACACACAGAACAACAAACTCAATACATTTCAGACAGATGGGTGTTAAGGTTGTGCCATACATCTACATTGTGTCGCTGATGTAAATACAGGCAATAGTAACGTGTGGACAGCACAGGGTAATTACAGCTTCACCTTGCAGAATATGGGGTGACTACAGCTGTCACCTTGCAAACTGTGAATGGTTCATTAACAAATACAAATTTGACAATGGAAATTGTGAGCTGCAACCATTAATTGCAATGTTACTTCATACTTTTTCCAGTGGTTGAACTTTAATGCTTGTACACCTACACTGAAATTAAAAGAAGGGTGAAGTGGAGCTCTTTACTTATGTTTACTTAAGGTCCAATAAAGGCTGCTGATGATTCATTCTCACTGCATCTTGAGTACTAAGAAAAACAGGTGGCAAAACTGAAAAAGTTCACGTATTAAGGAACTACTTTGGATTAATCTGTTCTTCATGTTTCGAGGTGTTCGCAATGTTTGGGTGCAAACTCCTGAACATGCCTCAACACTGTCAGAAAAAAAAAAAAAAAACTATAATGCACCAAATGTATTAAATATAGACACGTAGCATTCACTTCAAAGAATAAATGAACTGAATGATGGTTTCAAAATTATGTCGAGTAATAAATGCAGCAGATTGTGTATTTATCTGATAGTTATCTTACTTAAAATTAAAGGGAATGTTAAAATCGCAAACATTTTCCTGTAATTGTGTGATTTGACATCCCATGGTGCTTATGGAACAAATATAAGCATTTAACTATAAGCAAAATAACACCTTTAAATAAATAAATACATATATAAAGCAATTTTTAAATGAAATTTGTTTCTTTTTTGTTTTTGTTTTTTTCCCCCAATCTGCTAGGGGAAGAAAGTGAAAAGAATATTCTTAAAATGTTGATAAAATAATTTCAAAGCAGGAATGTTGCTATTTTTTTAAAAAAATAATAAAACAACAACAATAATAATAATAATGGCCTGTAAAATTTTGCCTCATGTCTCAGGAATAACTGTCCTGTTCTTTTCTTTACTCTATTTTTGTCTTTTTCCACTTTCTATGCCTCCACCACACGGCAAATTAAAAAGAGAGCAGGTGGCAAACCACTTACAGCCAGCAAGTCGCCCTAAACTTGTCTCAATCAGCATCCCTGGTTCTAAGTCTTAAAGAGCGCCGGTCCCTGTCGTGTCTCTGAATTATTGAACCGCATCTTCAAGTGAAGCATTTCCCCCTGGAGGATGTGGGGTTTGAAGATGAAAGGCATGTAAATGACAGCAGCTCTGAAACCAGGACAGACGCGTTCCTCCACGAGCTTCAACGAGCTGCTGGAACCGTTCAGTAAACCGCCGTGTTTTCTGTATTTTGTGTCCATGTCTAATGTCTCTCATGTTTTTGCTGACTGTGACAGGAAATCATGGTTAGTCAACATCTTATCAGATTCAGGCTGGAAAATGATCTGTGAAACCTGTGCCATGTTTTTCTCCGTGATAGCGGGGATTCGTTTCAGTAGGCAGAATCTCTTGTCCTTTGAAGCAGCACATATGCTCGGGATAGAGGAAATATGAACTGCAGCTGAGAGCTCATACTATCTAACCTATTATACACCTGTTACCAACACCAGCCCAATCCTTTACTAGCTCTTCGAAACAGGAGGAGAAAAACTTCCAGTTGACATCAAAAAGTAAAATCAATGCATGTAGAGAACGTTTAAGCCAAGAAGTTAGTTATATGATCCTTTGAGACTGACTTATTTACATCTAGAAATATAGACATCTTAACATTATATGTACATCTTATGTACATCTTAAGCTAATAGGGATACACATTAAAATGATGCCAATACCAATAAATTACCAATATCATAATCCTGTAGCCTTTTGTCTAAATAAATGATAAATGTAAAAATACATACAGTATATAAAAATATTTAGACAAAATACAGTAGCAAAAAAGCTCAAATCAGTCATTGTAAATGTGAATTTAAGTACCACAAAATGATAAATGTACAGTATGAAAGGTGAATATTCATTTTTGAGATTTAACAGTGATAAATTAGTTATTAGGTTTACTTTAAATGAGCTTTAGATGATGGCAAAGGTGATCCAAATGTAAAAATAAAAAAATGAGCATGCACAATTAAATTTCCAATGTCAACCAAAACCGATAATTTAAAAAAAACATGGTCAATAACCAATTTTGTAACAATATATTCTGAGAAAAAAAATACTCATGTTGAAATTATGCTCTTACTTTCCTCTTAAATTCTCTTAATGTTTTTAAACTCAATAGGTGTCACAATCACTGGAGCGAGGGAAACGCTGAGGCGAGGAATCTCTTCAAAATAACTCTTTTATTCTTACAAACACATACTTGGACCGCTGGAGACATAAAATGACATTTGAGACCAGACACAGAGGCAGGGAAACACAGGGCTTAAGAACAAGAACCTAAACTAGATAATTAACAATACAAGGCTGGGGACTAATCAACTACTGATAACAAAACGAGGAACGGAACAGGAAGTCCAAAAATGGTCACAAGAGGAGGGGAAACAAGACACAGGACTGACAATAGGCAGATATTATAGAAGCTGTATCCCTTTTAGTTAATCTATTATTTTCTCCCAGTATATTCTCACCCTTGAATCCAATACCACTATACAACCTAAAACCAGCATATAAATCAACCATGCATGGGGCCGTAAAGAAAACTGAAAACAGGGAGAGCAAATGTCAACTGAATGTCAACAAAAACACTGGACTATACAAATCTTCATCTTATAGCAGAGATATGAGCCAACATGTGTGAGAAGCACAGCAAAAGTCATGTTAGATAATCTAGAGATACAAGTACAGCTTTATAGCTACACTCACAGAATATTAAAACACTGCAAAACTTGGCCTTTGGGTGGCTGGCTGAAAGAATAAAAAAGATGTCTGATGGAGTGGTTAAAAGAAAAAACATTATAACTGATGATTCATTTTCTGACAAGACATAAGAATTTTAGCCAGCAAATATTTACTCACTTTTCTCTAAAACTCATTTGATTTGGTTTCAGATCATTAGGCTTCACATTATGGTGCCTTGGAAGGCAAACTGACACCAGTATCCTTAGAAGATCCCTTCATACAAAATGCCACCAGTTACTGATTGAGGCAACAGAACATATGGTCACTTTTGAACAGCCATCAATGGAAAAAGATATTTGCTTTAGTCTACAAGACGGTGTAGTTCCAGTGTCTACCAGCAGGGGTTTACTGGACCATGCCAACCAACCAAACCCTGACAAATTAAACCTTATAGAACAAATCTCTATTTAATCACTACATAAAGATCTTTAAATACTGAGCAACACCACCCATTGATTTACAGTACTGTCTTAAACAAGTAGCCTATTCTTCAAGAAGAAACTTCGAAGAAACGTCTTTAAAATGCATATTTACTTCTTTTTTTTCACTAAAGCTTGCTGAGACCAAGCTGCCATCTTGAACTTTCAAAAGTGCATGGTATTTACACCAGTCTTGGTTAACAAAGCCTGAAACAACCACACGGTTAGCTAACCTTTATGCCCATGTATGTTTATGCTATAGCATTACTTGTCATAATTTCAGTGTGAAACCTACATGCAGATGGATATGTACGATTACACACGATATGTGATCAGCGCAAATGTGGGTTCAATTACAGAGCTCTCTCGCCTCCAAACCGCAGCCAGAGGATCTTCACATGACTAATGCTGTTTGACATTAATAGAATGTTTAATTAATCAGAGACCATAGAGCGTGGATAAGTAAAGGTTGCCATTTGTCTAAAACGCTGTTGACAGGATCTCCCACTCCCCTATAAACCTCTGGTGACATCTAACCTCTGCCCCCATTAGCAAGGCTTTAGTGTTGCATCAACCGTCAGGGCCAAACACAGTCAAACACATGTGGTAGTGAAAGAAGAGAGATGATCATCCTGACACATAGTTTAATGTGCATTCTAATGGCAGATATTATACACAAGGGGTCTTAAACTAATAGCCTGCAGGTTTATATTGCTCACAAACAGCACTTTCTATTCAGTAAATCTGACAGAATACAAATGATTTAAGCAGTTTATGTTCTAGACTTCAGGTTTTGTTCAATAAAAAACGATCCTTTATTGCAAAATATTGTGGGGATGAATAGGTTTAAAGTGCATGTTAAATGTTTTTGGTGAGTTTAGTATGCAGTGCTGTGCATTTGTGCTGCTTTAAGTTGTGAGACAGACCATCAAATCAATCCTGTCGACATAAGGAGTGCCTGTTGGTTGACAGACGCGCTGCTCAGTTATTCAAGCCACATTATTTTGCCTGAATGACTTATATAAAAAAAGTTTCATTTACATACATCATGTGTTAATTGATTGCTCTTACCTTTTAGCCTTTAATTACATTTCTGACCGTTATATTATAACCAGACTGGTTCTAGTCGCTTGATAAAACTACCTGAACTCCAAAAAGGCCTGTGCATCCATTTATAATAAATATCTAATCAATAATGGCTGCTCAAATAACTGTACAGATGATTCACAGTGTAACAAAGCTGAAAATATTTTATAAAAATGTAAATTAATTCAAACACTGTTCTTAGATACTCAATACAGAATTAGTCCCTTAGGCCTACTACCAATAACAAACCATTTTAGTCCCATCCCTAATTTATCTTGCAAGTCCTTTGTTATCTTATCCAAGAATTCCCCATTTTGTGTCCAAATAATCCATAAAAAAGAAATAAATCCCATGTGACAGATGAAATTACATTCCCATTTTTGTCCATTTAGATTGGAAAACACATCCAATAATGACCAAGTGTCCTAAAGCCATGTTTCCTCCTGTCAAATAATCTTAATTAAAAGTCCCCTGCACTTCCTGTTGAAAACAATGTGGAACAGTATGCTAGAATGGCAACTTAAATCTTAATAATTTTTGTGTAACTGATTGTAAAAACACTTTGTTTTTGTTTGTTATTAACTATCTCATCCCCTGGTGGTGAACAACACTGTCTACTGAACCCCAGCAGTTTGAGTCCCCTTGTTAACAACTTCTCATTTTCTGTCCAACAAATGTGGGAGAGTAACTGGCAGGATATTTCATGAATAGGCCTTTCTTTAAAATATGGCATATATTATTTGAGGTCTAAGAGACCAGGACGTTAAAATTCATTCTACGTTCTCACAGCAGCCTTTTCTGCATCTTCAGCTGTTTTTGAATTGATAGACTGAGCCAATCTTTAATAGCTGCACTCTTTCTTCAGTCACATAATAAGTTGAAAGGAAAGATAGAGGCTATATTAGCCCTGAGAGGTCTGTTAGCCACAGCACTGCAGCGAATAGCTAAAATTTCCTGAATCATCATTTACAGCCATTTACCACACACAAAAGACATTGGAAAATTTCATTTAATTTTATAAACCATAGGAGGTCATTCAGTGTAAACAAACTGAATTCAATAACTCTATTCAGGTTACATATTAAACAAAAGGCGATGTAAAATCTAAGTTTCCCTATTTAACTTTAGGTGTGTGTGTGTGTGTGTGTGTGTGTGTGTGTGTGTGTTTTTGTGACATATGAGGACACAAATTTATATAATGACATGGGTATGATATAGGTATTACAAGAAGAAGGTGACTTATGAGGACATTTCCCCATGTCCCCATATCTCAAAAGGCTTATAAATCATACAGAATGAGTTTTTTTGAGAAAGTAAAAATGCTCCTGTAGTTTCCTGTAAGGGGTAGGTTTAGGTGTAGGGCGATAGAAAATACGGTTTGTACAGTATAAAAACCATTACGCCTGTGGAATGTCCCCACAATTCACAAAAACAAACCTGTGTGTGTGTGTGTGTGTGTGTGTGTGTGTGTGTGTGTGAGTGAGTGAGTGTAAAACCATAAAAACTCCTGTGTGTCCCCTCCACCCACTACAGTAATCTGAGTGTCTTTCAGTATTGTTGCCAAATGGCACTTAATGTTAAATAATAAAGAAAAAAACATTTACATAATTTACATTTATTCATTCAGATGCATTGTTTCAGAAACAATTTAAAAATTAGGAGAAGCCAACAACATTAGCACTGAAGTTTATTAAAAATTATTAAAAAGCCTCTGTGAAAAGCTTAGTTAGTCAGTCAGTCAGTCACATTTCTTGTGGTATAGTAAAAAAAAAAATATTTATTTTAAAAAATAATCATTAACATTTTACAAAAAAGATTAGCTATTTTACCAATACTTATGGTGTCAGCTGCTTTCAGTTATTTTTACTACTATTATTAGTAGTATTACTATTAATAATATTAATAATAATAATAAATAAAACTACACTTTTACCAATTTTATTGACTTGTTAAATACTGAACAATATTATGATTTAAAACACTGAATTGACTTCTTGTCAGCAGTCCTACCAAATTTCAAAAAATGAAACTGAAAACGTTTAAATTAAAAATGGAAGCGTTCTTTCAATCAGGCTTCAAGCAGGAGATTAATGTTCCATCGTCTCTCTCTCTCTCTCTCTCTCTCTCTCTCTCTTTCTTGCTAATCATTTTATCCTTTGTAGTGATGCTTGAAAATGTGCTGTAGGCTTTGTTTGTCATGTGATTACAGTTTCTCAAAGACCACAGACTGTGAATGTTCATGTGACCCCATCTTTAGACTGAGGGTGCTTCACTTGAAGCACAAGCTGGGCTCACTGAAATGGAAGCAATGGGCATTTCTCTTATGCCATCCAGAGTCTTTGATGTGTGTCGTCCCCTCCACCTCTGAATCCTCTCAGGGAGATGTGGAGCTTTCTCTCACCCTCACACTGCCTTTCCCTGCTGTGTACAGATAAGGCCACCCAAATAAACAGCAAAGCACTGGAGTGTGTGGGTGCATAAGTTATTTATTTTTGAATAACACCCTTCATATTTACAGTTTCAACTTCTATTTATTGACGGTTTTTGCTCCAATCTATAACTTTAGTCCTTGTTTAGTAATATGTGCTTAAGAAATGTAATTTGTTTTATTCAACAACTAGGTCTAGTCCTCAAGTTTGACTCATTCCCAGTCTCAGTGAATTTTATATTTTATGAATTTTAGTGACACTTTCTGGAGATTACATTGTTACACCAGTAGTTGGCGATGAGTTACTGCCTTTATGAGTTATGAATCGTTCCCTCAACCGATTCACTCAAAAAATTATTTATTCAAGAACAAACAAGAAGCTGCTGTCTCCCAGTTCACCTTCATATTTCATGCCCTAAAAGTAAGTACTGTTTTTGTCAAGAATAAGTAGATACTTTTGAGTATAGCTGAAGAGTAGGCAAGCTTTGGGACATACTGCCTTGTCATAAAATTGCGTTCTGCTAACCGTCGGTCTCATAGATATTCACCATTTTGTAGCTGGTTTTATTCATGTTTGTAGTTCTGAGCCAAATCCTCCAAAATCTACCAGAAATGGTAGACAGTTTGGGGACTTTTGGATTAATTTTTCAACACACTATGTTCTGGGATGCACATATTCAAGTTTCACTTACTATTTAGGATGGATAGTTTGCACATTGGGAGGCAAGGCTAGTTACTAAGTCATCCACTCAATTGAACGCTATAAGTGTGTGCTATCAGGTAATGAAAAGTTCCACACTTCCTTATGGGCTTCATGCCCACTTGAACACTTGGGCCAAATACAGGAAATATGTTATGTAACCGGACAAGCGATCAAGTGCAAAGACTTCAAGTATGGGTATTTGGACAGGCCCCATGAGTGAGTCACTGAATCATTCACTCAACCAATTAATTCAAAAAAGATCCATGATGTTGGATTCTGCTTTGACTTTGTTTGAAACTAGTTGGTGGTGCAAAAATAGACAGCGTAAGTGGTGATATTGTGCGTAAAATGTAAGTTACACAATTTTAACTTACTGTTTATTGAGCTGTTGTGCAAGCAAAATCATATTCAAATATCAGCACGGCTGTGATTGATGGTTAAGAGAAGCTTGTATTAGTCTAAGCTCAGGCTTTTATTTCTATAGGGTTTGATCTCTTATTTGCCTTGATGAGATTATCTGATTCTCCTTTAGAAGTTGCTGCATGGATCAATACCCTGATTGACATGTCCACACTTGGGAAAGAGAACCATACCCCTGGCACTGCTGCCAGTGATTACCCCATCTGCAAGCCTCTAAATCAGAGAGATAAAGGAGGGGAGTCCTGGTACCCCCTATAAGGAGAAATAATGAGAAGACTATATGTCAGAGGTGCTTCAGAGACCCAATCAGGCAGTTCAAATCACTCCCGGGGATGACAAATGAGGTCTTAACCCCTGCTGCAGAGATTGGACCCCTGAGTTTTTTTTTAATAGCAGAGCAAATATGTAAAGAGTAATGCGTGGGCCACAACTCAATTAAATGCCTGTTGTGAATTTTCTGCAGCAGCTCTAAATGTTGTTTGATGCACAGAGTTGCTGTGAATACAAAGAGAGGGAGAATAACACCAGTCAACACATCAACTGGCACCACTAGACCAGCATTTATTACGTTAATGGGATTTGAGTGATTATATTTAGTATTTAAATTAATATAACATTACATATTGACATATACACTGCTTTGCTTTGTAAAATATTTTGAATATTAAAATGATCTTTGGGATTTATTTAATTATTTACCCATGGTAGTTAGTTCTACGATGAATCTCATCCATGTGAGTATTTAAAATATTAATTCTCTCCAAACTTTTTGGAGAGACAGACCTGAGGCTTCTTAAAGCTGTAAAAGTAAAATCATCACTGTTAATGAGAAACTATGAAGGGACTATGAATTTTGTAGATGTTATGTAACATACTACTCATTGAGAGGACTGATACAAATGTTTCTAGAGACAAACAGTTTTCTGTCTTCACTGTGTGCATTTATGACAGTTTTGTGAGTCACTGCAAAATAGATAAAAGCAAAAGAGCTGATTTAAAAGTAAGAACATGTTGCCTTATATACCTGAAAACAACAGAGCCATTGATACACATCAAAGAGCAGTCTGAAATAATGATTCCTAATGGACCATGGACTAGTGAATAGTTTTATGCAAATTATGTATTCTACAACGCTATGTTTCATCTCTTGCACTCTTTGGTCAGCTCCTCAAGAGTTTAGTCTTTGCATTGTTTCTTGTGTCATTCCTACACTGCAGCAATTTTCATGTCCCCATCATACACAGCTGTTCAAAGGTTTGGAGCTAGTTAGATTCTTTAAAGGGGTCATATGATGCGATTTCAAGTTTTCCTTTCTCTTTGGAGAGTTACAAGCTGTTTGTGCATAGATAAGATCCCTGAAGTTGCAAAGACTAAAGTCTCAAAACCAAAGAGATATTCTTTATAAAAGTTAAGACTCGACCACGCCCCCACGTCTACGTCACTGTGTGGGAAGATTTGCAAAACACCGCCCAAATGCATACGTAATGAAAGAAGGCGTAACTTTTATTCTCGCTGTAGTATCGTTGCAGCCGCCGCCATGTTGTGGAGACACTGTGTTTCGTTGGGAAAGCGAAACTACTTTGTTTGGACTTCCAAAAGAGGACACAACTAGAAATCAGTGGTTAAGTTGTGTTTACAACACTGTTCCAGAATAGTTCAACCCAAATATTAGAGTATTTGCAGCGCATTTCACGGAGGACTGTTTGCTGAACCTGGGAGTAGCCTGCCAGCTATGCTGCCCTACAAAGGCAAAAGACCTTAACTCGCTAGAGTGTGAAACTGAGAAAAATGACTTTAAAGTTTTTTTATTTGTCCAGCCAAATTAATTATAGGTAGGACACTGGAAATTTGGCAATTAGATGTT